>APFE030421161.1:0-16385 GCA_000404065.3 Pinus taeda
GGGAGGTCCAAACAGTTCAATCTTGGTCTCCCTAGGTTTCAATTTCTTGTTTTAGAATATAGAGAATGAATATCTGTCCAAACAGCTTAATATTGGCAGATTCTTAGACAGGTAGAGAATTAAGGAGCCCAACTGCTTAATCTGGGCCCTTGGAAGAAATAAGGGTAGTTTGTAGATAGGAGGACAGAAAAATAAAAAATTGGAAAGCTGGGTTTGCAAGTCCAAGTGCACCCAAACCAAAAAGAAGAAAAAATGCTAGGTAAGTCGGCTGGGTAGGTAGTTTTGAGGTTGCAAAATGTTGATTTGTGATCAATTTCATGTTTTCAAGTGTCATATCTATTCAAGTCACAATTATCAGGCAGTTTCCATTTAAAGGACTTCAAGCGAGGCATGACTAACTTCCCCCTTCTTCCTTATTCCCTAATTCACTCACTAACTCCCCTAAAAGAGGTCAAGATCTGCTTGATATCTCTTAGTTTCATCATTGTCATATCAATTTGCCTTCGTAAAGATCTGATTTACTCAAGGAATGTTCATTCCCTTTATGAATCATTTTTCCCCTGATAGCCTGAGATTCACATACTTAGCACTTTCTTATCACTTGTCATATTAACTACTGATTTTACTATGTAGCTCCCTATCTATCTCCCCTTCCCCTATTAAAACTATGTTTAATAACTCCCCAAAATACTTATCCCTCCCCTTGGTTGAAAAATAACCATAAAGTAACACTTGGGAATTTCTAAGTTTATTTGAAACTTAGCAATAACCCTCCTTTTGTCCCAAAAAAGCCATCTTCTCATGCATTTCGGACTCCTTCTGATGCACAAAACCCTCCATCAAATCCTTCCTCTAACGCTTTCTGACTCCTTCACAAAGCATAAAATCCTCTCAAGTACCTTTAAAATCCTTCCAAGGCATCAAAAATCCCTTTTTTTGGGCTATCGGACCCCCTCCGATGCGAAATCGCAATCGGAAGGGAAGTCATGTATTAAAACAACGCATAAAGTGTACCCCTGATTGGTTTGGCCGACAGCGATATTGCCGATCGGCGTATCGCTATGACAAAACAAAGCATGCATGTGCACTACCGATATGGTCATCGCCGATGGTCTATTGCCGATCGCATATCGGCGATTGGCGTTTCATGAATCCACACCATATATATATATGGGCCTCGTCTCTTATCCTGCCACCTCACCCCTTCCTGCCAGCGTCGGCCTGCCATCGTACTGCCACGTCATCACCATGTTGACGTCATGCTGATGTCATCCGCCGTACCGCTGACGTCATGCTGACGTCACCCACTGAAAAAATGTGCAAGTGCAAAATCGAAGCTTCGGAAGCCCGGAATGAAAAACAGAGGCAGTTTTTAATGCGTGATTAGTGTGTAGCGCTAATCGCGCATCGCTACGGGAAAAAGGCCGAAATGGGGAATCTTTTTGTTCATTAGTCATTTTTGCGTCGAAAAGGGCAGAAAAGGGTCGATTTAACAGTTTTAGCGTGTCAGCAGAGAGAGAGAGCCCCGATTCAGGCAAGAGTATCAGAAGTGGAAAGAGGCCAAAACTCATGTCAAAGTGTATCAATGAAGATCTATCAGCGGCCCGAAGCAGGAAAACATTAAAGAAGTCCTCCAGCAAAGTCAACAAAACAATAGATGCCATTTAAAAGCTCTCAAATCACAGTTACTGCACATCAAAGTCACATGAGATCAGTGGACCAAAGCTCAAAGCACAGTTATTGCAGAAGCACTGCACCAAGCCACCGAGGACACCATATTAACTCATTTTGATCTAGTTGTCCCTGACGCAGCTCAAAGGATATCTACTTGCATTTAATCTTAGCACAATTTTAGGTTTAAAAAGATTTTTCCCGTAGACCTGTTTAGGTCGGTTGTAATAAATATTTTTGGATATTTACCCTATATATACAACCCTGAAAAATGTAATGAGTGTGGTGGTTAGTTGGATGATTGATTATCTCCAAGAGAGACTCACTCTGTATATCTGATATTTTCTATAATCAAAGACTGCTTACAAGTTTGGAGAACGGACTGTTTGCTGTGTTTAATGGTCAAAAATTGGTTGTGGAATTCTTGTGCTGTTACATGACTCAATAAGTGCTTCTTACCTCCTCTATTTTTCCATTATTAAATCACCATCTAAACAACAGAAAGAAAGATTAGCTTAGAACTTGTTTAACTGCACTCTATGCTCAATTTCTGCCATTTCTTTATGTTTTCATCTGTTTTAGGCATAAATATGGATTTCGCATGGCTCATATTTTCCCTAACTCACCATGTATGACATTTATGCAGGGATTCTTAATTGCCCCTAGATAGAGCTCATTCGCCTTCCCTCTGTTAAGCTGAGTGAGAGAATCTTAATTGCCTCTCATTCCTTATAATTTCATTTCATCTCTTTTAGCTTGAAGGTTGTTTTATGTGCAGCTACCTTGCTCCATTTTCCTATTATGACCAAGAAACGCAACAGCAGTCTTACTCCATGACTCCATGCCCAATGGTTTGAAACTTATCACGCTATGCATTGCCTCTCTACTTGAAAGCATCCTCCTTCCATCCAAACACCACCCAAACACAAAAAAAAACCCTTTGTACTCAATAACTAGCCTAAAATCATCATCAACAAAGCTAAATCATTAAGAGAGAGCCCTCTCTGATTGCAGGTGGGCTAGAACCTGCAATCCAAAGATTGGTTTGTGGTTACCTCGGCCGTATCCCTTCAGGAGCTTAGGGAAAACCTGAGTGCTAACATAATGGCAACTCCGTTGGGGAACTTCCGAACCTCCACCGAGGAAGAAACTGACCTTTAAAGGTTTCTGTTTAACCTATATTGCTAGAAAAATCCCCAAAAAACAAGCTAGAAGTTGGCTCCCAAAAAGCAGTCACGTTATACAAGATAAAATCCAAACCCAAAACCCCCAGCTGTTTTTGAAAATCCCAATACAATCCCTAAAATCTTTAGAAAACAAGAGCAACAAGAAGATTTTGCTGATACTAGTCCTGAGGCAGTTCAGCCTAGTGGTTTTTCAACCCCTGTCAAAGTTTTATTTCGTTCGAACCCTACTGCCCCTTGTTCATCATCTTCTTCTCCAAGTACCGTTTCCATACGTTCGTTCACCACGCATACCACCACTACTACTCCTATTATACCAATTACCCCAGTTGTTCCTCTTATCCCTGTTATTCTTCTTATCCCTGTTAATATGGCTAACAGATATGCACCTTTACAGTTGCCTGCTAATCCCGGGGCTATGCCTCAGGATTATCAGACCAAAATAACTTATTTTGATGGCACAAATGCCTACACGGCCCTTCAACATACAAAGAAAATGCAGGACTACTTTGAGAGTTATGAGATTGACGATGATAGTGTGAGAATGAAGATTTTTGTCCAAAGTTTAACTGGTGACGTCAGGACCTGGTTTAGAGCACTCCCAGCCAATTCCATAGCAGACCTAGACGCCTTATACCAGTCATTTATCAACAGATGGGAGAAAAAGAAAGATCCCTTGCACATTTTATCTGAGTATGACACTATCAAAAGAGGCCCTCAAGAGACTGTTTTGGACTACTATGCACGATTTAATAATGTTTACAATGCAATACCACAGAACTTAAGACCTCCACCTGATCTTGCTTTGTACAAATTCCCTGATGGTTTTGATGCCGAAATGGCTTATCATTTAAGGGAAAGAGCCCCTCAAAGCCTTGCCGAAATGGCTTATCATTTAAGGGAAAGAGCCCCTCAAAGCCTTGCAGAAATGAAAAATGTTGTTGTTAGTGTGGAGGCAAACCTAATTGCCAAAAGAAACAGAGCTAGAAGTGAGACCAGAAACTAGAAGCTATTATTAGTGGCATGCATAGGCTGGGAGACAGAGTAGAGAGTGTTGAGAGGAAATCATCATGGGAAGGACAATAGCCCAACACCATAAGGAACCCAAATTTCAGGAAAGCTCAGAACACAAATGCTGCAAGGGCTAGTCTCGACCGTGATATTAGGCCTCCTTTCCAAGAAAACTACACAGAGGCATCCACTTCTAGTGATCCCACAGAAGAGACTCATATGAACTTGATAGATTCGAAAAATGAGCAGCAAATCTTTCTCACTCAAGAAGACCAAGACTATCAAGATATAAATCAATTTCAGACCAAGTCGGAGAGTCTTTTGATTTTAAACAAGGCTATGATTCTACTGTGTATGAGGTCCACAAACAATATAAGCTGATAACAAGAACCATTGATATCCCTTCACCTAGCAAAACAAAGGACAGCAAACAACCCAACAAGATTAAAGACAAGGTTATCATAACCGAACCAGCTGATAGTTCTGTCTGAAACCCGCACCAAGTAACTTTAGAGGACATAACACACATACAACCTCCTATTGATCAGCCTCTGCCTCCTTCTCCCTCGAAAGAAAATTTGAACAACTCTCCTAAAAACCTTCCCAAAACAGAAATATCACAAAGTGTCATTCACCATAACGCAAATAATCAAAAGGAAAACATAGAAAGTATTCTTGAAAAGGAAAAATCTGCTACTACTAACGCAAAGATTCCATTGGAAAAACCATTTAATTTAGAAGCAGAGATTGGAAAACTTAAGATATCCATCCCCCTCTCATAAATTTCCAAACATGATATTTATAGGTAACAAATTCAGAGGTCACTTCAAATGCTAGAGATCAAGGATGATGTAAATATTTTAGATGATACCCCTGAGCTGCTGTTTGGTCCAGAAGTTAATGGAAAATCAACCTATGGATCTGTTCCACCTTTTTATGTCAGTCTGCACATACATGACAAAATCTTTCATAGTGCTATGTTTGACTCAGGTGCCTCACACAATCTTATGCCCAAAGCTGTAATGGAAAAGCTAAACCTTGATGTCACAAGACCCTACAAAGATCTATACTCCTTTCACTCAAGTCAGGTCAAATGCTTAGGCTTAATCAAAGACCTTTGTGTGTCTTTAGTCCAATTTCCCAACAAGACAATCCTAATGGACATAGTAGTTGCTGACATTCCAACAAAATATGGCATGCTCCTATCAAGATCCTGGGGAGCAAAACTCCAAGGATCCCTTGAACTCGACCTCTCTTATGCCACTATTTCTATCTTTGGGCAGACAAAGAGATTGTACAGAGAAACACTCATGAAGTATGTGGTAAGTAGTGAGGAAAAGCCCCAAAATTTTCCAATTTACTCAATCCATTCTTATATGGATTCATTTATTCTTTTTAATGATGACACCAATCCTCCAACTAATCAGAAGCCTTTAGCTTTAGAGCTAGAGACATGCATAAATGAAGAACCGGTTTCCCATGCTCATGAAATGATCACAACAGTCAAGGCAACCAACAAACAAGAAGAACCTCCTCAAACAGAAATTTTAAATCTGTCCAATCCTAAAATAACTGAAATTCTTAATACAAACCAAAAGCAAGAAGTTACATGGTATTTAGAGTTTGATGGTTCTGTCAACAAGTTAGGAGCAGGGGCAGGTGTATGGATTCACAATACACATGATAACCATGCAGAGGGCCATGCCTACAGACTAAATTTCAGATGTACCAACAACATGGTGGAGTATGAAGCTCTCCTCTCAGGCCTAAAATTTCTCAAAGTTCTAGGAGCTACAAAAGTGTCTATTCTAGGTGACTCCGATCTAATCATACAACAAATGAAAGGCAACTTTGTCACTAATAACAATAGGATGAGGGCCTATAGGACTGCTGCCACATAAATACTTAATACCTTCACTGATCTGAGCTCGCCAAGATTTCTACAAACCATAACATACATGCACACATCCTAGCCACTTTTGCTAGTACATGCAAGCTTCCCTTTGAGCCAAATCACCATTTCACTGCTGAAATAAAACATAGGCCAGCCGTCCCACAATATCAAAGACTGGAAAGTATTTGAAAGTGATGCCCAGATTAACAATTTCCTTACTCTTGAGGGAGAGTTTTCAAATTCAAACATTGACATAGAGGCCATGGACGATTCCCAACAACAAACAAATGAAAATCAGCAGGCTGTAACAACTGCAATAGCAAAACAAATCCTGAACCCAACTATTTTTGACAATGCAAACATAGAAGAGCTGAAACAAATGCATTTAGAGGAAACAACCAAAGCAGAGGCCGAGTTCATTGATCTAAAGAATAACTTTTTGTCTACTGGCCTTACTCCATTAGAAGACATGTTTGATGACAATGATATGCCCAAAAAGCCAAAAATGGAACCTTTGAACGCTGCTATAGAAGAACACAACATAGGAATAGCAGAAAAGCCCAAAATGATTAAATTGTACAAAAATCTGCCCCCTTATGAAAAACCAAAGTATGTGGATTTGTTCAAAGAGTTCCAAGATGTATTTGCTTGGATTTATGAGGACTTGAAGTCCTATGACACCTCAATGATTCAACATACCATCCCCTTAAAACCAAATCAAAAACCATTCAAGCAAAAACTTAGAAGAATAAACCCTATGCTTCTTCCCCTCATTGAGAAGGAAGTGAGGAGAATGTTTGAGGCTGGTATCATAGCACCCATCAGATTTTCTGAATGGGTATCCAATCTGGTCCCCACAAGGAAAAAATCAGGGGAGATCAGACTGTGTGTAGACCTAAGAAATTTAAACCAGGTCTCTTTAAAAGACCATTATCCTTTGCCTAAAATGGACCACATCTACAAAGAGTAGTGGGGTCATCTAGAATCTCTTTACTAGATGGATTTTCAGGTTTCAATCAAATACTTGTTCACCCAGATGACCAAGACAAGACAGCCTTTACCACACCGTGGGGAACATTTAAGTATGTTAAAATGCCTTTCGGGCTAAAGAACGTTGGTGCCACCTTTCAAAGGGCAATGGATATTACATTTGCCAAGGAAATCCATGAATTCCTTGTTGTCTATTTGGATGACTTAACCCCTTTCTCCAAATCCGATCAAGAGCACCTCAAACATTTAAGGCAAATCTTCATAACATGCAGGAAATATGGCATTTCCTTGAACCCCAAGAAGTCCTTGTTTGGCCTTGAGGAAGGTAAGTTGCTAGGCCACATCATCTCAAAAGACGGTATCAAAATTGATCCGAAAAGGATCCAAGCCATCCTCCAAATTCCATACCCAAGAAACATAAAAGAGTTGCAATCATTCCTTGGAAAGATCAATTTCCTAAGGAGATTTATCCCAAATTTAGCAGAACTGATAAGACTGTTAAGAAACATGTTAAAAAAGGATGCCAAGGTAAGATGGTCTCTTGAAACCAAGCAGGCTTTTGAAAGTATCAAAACTGCCTTGACTCAAATGCCTGTACTCACAAGTCCACAATTTGAAAAAGATTTTATCATTTTTTCTTTTGCATCTGAGCACACTATAGCAGCTGTCCTTTTGCAAAAATATGATCAAGTAAATGAAAAGCCCATTGCATTTTTCAGCCGAGCCTTAAGAGATGCACCCTTAAAATACCAAATCATGGAGAAGCATGCCTATGCCCTGGTTAAGGCTATCAAAGACTTCAGAGTTTACATTGTATATTCACATGTGATTACCTATGTCCCAAACTCTGTTGTAAATCACATATTAACTCAAGAGGGACTAGAAGGTAAAAGAGGCAAATGGATTACCAATATTCTTGAATATGACATTGAGATAAAATCCACAAAGCTGATAAAAGGACAAGGTTTAGCCAAGCTGATGTCCGAAACAAATTTTCAGGCCTTAGACATTAACCAACTGGACAATGAATAGGAGCTGGAAACTCCACATATCAATGAAACCTTTTTACAATCCCCATGCTATGCTGATATTTGCTATGTATTGTTAAACCTGTGTGCTCCCCCAGGATTGTCCAGAACCAAGAAAAGATTTTTGAAGACGAAAGCTCTAAAGTTCTGTGCCTTAGATGGTGCCCTGTTTTGGAAAAATCATGAAGGAATATTGCTAAACTATTTAACCATAAATGAAACCAACAACATCATGAAAGAGTTCCATGCAGGGGACTATGGAGGGCATATATATTGGAATTCTACCGCTGATAAGATTTTAAGGGCTGGTTTTTATTGGCCCTCTCTATTTGGAGATGTCAGGAAATTTGTTGTTTCATGTCACAGATGCCAAATCTTTGAAGGAAAACGAAAATTGCTGCCTCTACCACTTAAGCCCATCTCAACCAAAAAGCCTTTTCAACAATGGGGTCTTGACTTCATAGGTGAAATCCATCCCTCCTCTTCAGGCCAGCACAAGTGGATTTTAACAGCCACTGACTATTTCACCAAGTGGATTGAAGCCATCCCATGTAGGCAAGCCAATGACTCCACTATTATCCGATTCCTTGAGGACAACATCCTTTCCAGATTTGGCTGCCCTGAGCAAATCATCACTGACAATGTTTCTACCTTCAAATCTAGAAACATGATCAACTTCTGCCATAAATTTCACATTTCCTTGGGCCACTCTACAGCCTACTACCCTCAAGGTAATGGCCTGGCCGAATCATCCAACAAAAGCCTCATCAACATCATAAAGAAAGTGCTGGAAGAAAACAAAAAGAACTGGCATAAGAAGCTCACAAATGCTCTATGGGCAGACAGACTTTCAACCAAGAGATCCATTGGGATCAGCCCTTATGAGCTAGTATATGGCATGGAAGCCAGATTTCCGTCATCTTTGGGAATTTCTACTATCAAACTGTTACAGGAGATTCAAGCTGAACCAAATGACATTCAAAGAAGAATCTATCAGACCATTCATCTCCAGCAAACCAGAGAGAAAGTGTATGAGAGAGCTCAGATTTTGCAGGAGAAGCTCAAAAAGATGTTTGATAAGAGAGCCAAGGCTGAGGATTTCCGTGTTGGCAGCAAAGTTCTAAGGTGGGACTCACGCAGAGAAGACAAGGGCAAACATGCAAAATTTGATTTTCTTTGGAAAGGTCCATTCATTATCAGCGCTGTGCAAGGTAATAACACATATTTCCTCAAATCTGTAGATGGTAGCACAGTTGAAGAGGGCCCTGTAAATGGCCGAATGTTAAAGCATTATCATGATCCCTTTTGTTAAGAATCTCCCAGTGGTATTTTGTCTGTATATAAATGTTTGTATATATCAGCACTTTGTTTAAATTTTTGTGTAACAGTCTGAATGATAGAGCACTCAGAAGAAAGCAGGCAGTGCTATACAATTCAAAAGCAATTCAGCTGAGGGAAAGTGTTGTTCTCATTCCGCAGTTTTAATTATCTAACAGTCAGCACTAATAAGGTTCAATCTACAACAACAATAGAAGATCAAGGCAGTCTGACTTGCTGTTCTTGACCTTTCACAAGGAAAAGCCACCCCCAAGTGGAGCCACTGTTAGCCTCCTGCTGCAGCAGGTTACTCATCTTTCATGATTGGAATTTTTACATGCCAAATATGTCGTCCTTTGCATGCTACAATGTTCCATATTTGCTACAAAGGCCAAAGAAAGAGGCCATGAGAATGTGCCAGTTCAAGTTCCACTGCTGTGTTCCAATTTTGATGTACTATTCCATTTTTGAAGAATTTTCAGTTAAAGGGAGGTCCAAACAGTTCAATCTTGGTCTCCCTAGGTTTCAATTTCTTGTTTTAGAATATAGAGAATGAATATCTGTCCAAACAGCTTAATATTGGCAGATTCTTAGACAGGTAGAGAATTAAGGAGCCCAACTGCTTAATCCGGGCCCTTGGAAGAAATAAGGGTAGTTTGTAGATAGGAGGATAGAAAAAGAAAAAGTTGGAAAGCTGGGTCTACAAGTCCAAGTGCACCCAAACCAAAAAGAAGAAAAAATGCTAGGTAAGTAGGCTGGGTAGGTATTTTTGAGGTTGCAGAATGTTGATTTGTGACCAATTTCATGTTTTCAAGTGTCATATCTATTCAAGGCACAATTATTAGGCAGTTTCCATTTAAATGACTTCAAACGAGGCATGACTAACTTCCCCCTTCTTCCTTATTCCCTAATTCACTCACTAACTCCCCTAAAAGAGGTCAAGATCTGCTTGATATCTCTTAGTTTCATCATTGTCATATCAATTTGCCTTCGTAAAGATCTGCTTTACTCAAGGAATGTTCATTCCCTTTATGAATCATTTTTCCCCTGATAGCCTGAGATTCACATACTTAGCGCTTTCTTATCACTTGTCATATTAACTACTAATTTTACTATGTAGCTCCCTGTTTGGTCAATATAGTGATGTCTAAATTGCAACTTTTAAATGTCAACCCGGGGCTCGTAAGCTGATGAAGTGAGGTGTATTGTATGTACTTAGGCAACTATTTCTTAAGCTTTTGTCGTTTTAACTTTTTAAGTTTTTTTTCAAGTATATCTCTCCTACTGTGATGTGATGGAAATGAAATAAAGCGAGTGAAGTGTTTGACATTGTGATGAGCTTTCTATAACTTAAAAGTATTCTACAAGAAAGCTTGAACAACAACTGAAATGAAATCAACTCTTAAAGGAGAATAAAGGCATCAAATAAAAGACTAATGACATTGGCCCAGTATCTCTGCCGCTGCAAGAAAATGAAGATGAAATCTATGTCAAATAAAAACTAAGCAATGTGAAACTAAAGTAAATCTACATAAAAGAAAGACTAGTCACAAATACTTTAACTTCTTCTTAACCTCTTGTCTTTTAACTGAATATATCATGTGAGAAACAGTTAAAAATAAGCCAAGCAATTGTGAGCTCTTGAGCGACTAAACCAAGCTGTGCTAAGTGATATTTTGGTCCTTAATGAAGATATTAAATTATGGAGAAGAAACCATCAATAGATAAACAACTTGATGTCTAAAAGCAGAAAGCAATTATGCAAATTAAAGAAATGATAGTAAGGAAATAAAGGCTGCAAAACAAGAAAGGTCAGAAGCATAGACAAGATGATCACAAGTGTCACTAGTTGTAAAAAAAGAAAAGGAAGAAACTGTCCCGGGCACGCCTAAGAAACCTGCATAACACATTGATCAGTCATGGAAAAGTGCAGAAATATAAATAAGCAGAATTCAAAATGTATATACAACTATTGTACATGATCAAAACACATCAATCAAAGGCATTCTGTACAACTATTATACATGAAATAAGAAAAAGAAATGCAGGAAATTAAAGAGTACTATACAGGCCTTCAGTAAACAGGGGCCCTCTGCCTACTCCAGTCGGTTCAATGATCAATTACACGCTCAAATAGAAAACAGTCTTCTCATATATTATGCATAAAATAGAAAGTACAGTGGGGAGTTCAAAATTACATATCAGCAGCTAACAGCTAACTATCCAGCATTCAAAGACGCTTTATTTATAACAGAGGAAAGCAAACTAACTTAACGAAAACTAAGCTATTCAAATAGCTGTCTAAAAACATGTAGTCTTGTTGCGTCCTCGGATTTAGGCAACGGTCGTTGTGGGCATTCAATCCGCTGTTGGATTCATGTTTCCCACTGTCTTTGTGGCTGAGGAGGATGCCACCTGTTCTTCACTTGCTCTAAAACAGAACACGCAGAGCCGTGCCACCGCCAATGACTTTTGTTGACCGTAGTTGCCTCCTCGTTGACCATGGGTTTTGATGACTGGTTTGGGTGAGCTGGAAGGACACACACCATGTCCTTGGTTCCACGAACTTGCCCATGTGGCTCTTCTTCCTGGAGGACACCTGGAACATATCATTTAATAAAACAACTGCGGAATTCGGGTTGGCTGCAGAAACCGGGATCAGCTGCGGAAATCCTGTGTGAGCTGCGGAAGCGCAACACTTTGAACCAAAATTCTAAACCAAACACAGTCATTAGCATAATTAGCAAACCATGTAAAAAGTCCTAAAATACAATGATTTGAGCAATTTGATGGAGGGAATGAGTGGCAAAGGAAGGAAATGAATAGGAAAAGGAGGCTGAGAGGATGTATAAAGAAGTGTAGGTTTGAGGCTCAACATACCCCCACTGTGAAGGTGTTGCATGTCCTCATGCAACCAAAACTTTGTCATTGTTTTTCAATCCATGTGCTCAGATGCTTCTGCCAAAACATCTAGCCTTCTTCTCTTTCTCCTTGCTGCCAAAATTGTCCTTGGTTTCTTGACTAAACACCTGAATCTCAAATTGATCAATGCCCTGCTTAGTTTCTTACATTTTCCTTTCAATTTTCTGTTCTTCTTCTGCCAGAGTCCTAAGTGAAGCATGGTATTGTCATGGACCATTTTGTCCACTTTGCTTTGTTCTTTCAATGCTTTGTTTTCTTTTTTAATATGCCGGTTCAGGACTTCTAGTTCAAACACCTCCTGTTTTAAAGATTGGACCTGTTCATTAAGAGGCAATATAGTGCTTGGACCTGCAACGGATTGCTCCCAGGCCTCCAAATAATTGTATACCTCCTGCTGGTCAGGGTCAATTTCAGGTGTTCTTCTTGGGCTATGTTCAAAATCAAATTCTGTTTGAGGTTCTATCTGAAAGGGACTTTCTTCGCGTGGAGGAGTGGACTCAAGGTCAAGCTGAGCTGGAGCCTTTTCAGGTGTACCTTCTCCCAAATCAATGAAATGTGGTTGTTTTTCTTTAGTCACACTCATTCTTCCCTTAAGTCTACTGCTTCTTCTCACTTGTACACTAGTGCTCTTTTGCTGGGCACTCTGTTTTTCTTTTTGTTTCTTCTTTGAGAGGGCAGCAGCTTGAAGTTGTGCTAGTCTATCAGCCAAGGTTTGGGAGTCTTCTTCTACTGAAGTTTCAGGTGATGGAGATGATTCTTGAGTAATTGTTTTCCCTTTATCCTTTTTCTGTTTCTTGGTTTTATCTCTCTCTTCCTCTTCTTCTTGAGTGGTTTCCTGAGTTTCTACAATAGAAGGATCTTGGGCTGCAACATCTCTTTTTGTTCTCCTACTTCCTTTTGGGATTCTAGGAGAACTGCTAGCGGAGGCTTCGGTTACTTCTTGGAAATGATTCCTAACTAAAAACTTTTCCCATGTATCATTGTTATTTTTCAATTGATCCTCTATGAGAATTCTAATGAACCCGTGATGATACAAGTGGGGTTCAATATGGCCTACATTCTTTTGGACAGTGGAACTCATTTTCTTTAGGCTTCGTATCAGAAAGTAGGGTAAATTGATGGCATGGTCTTCCATGAAGTTCATCATAATTCTTGCATGGTACATATACATGGTGCCAAAGCAGCTCTCACATGTAATAAACTTTTGAACAAGTAATAACAATGCAGTCCATTCTTCCTTGATTACATGTACAGGAATCCCTTTAGTGAATATTGAAGTGTCCATACCTGGGTTCTTGAGCATGTTCTTCCATCCCTGATCTTCCAGCCCTCTGTTCTTAAACCATCTGTCTTCCACCTGAGGTAGACTGGTTGTTGTTGCTATGGTGTTCTATGTTATTGTGAATTTCAGGTCCCCTACTTCCACGGTGTGCCCATTGAAGGATCGAGCAAATGCCTTCGTTACCTACTTATCATATCCTCTAAACTTTTGAATGAACTTTAACCATTTTTCTTTCTTTAATGCTTCCTTCGTCTGAGGATACCCTTCTAAATACTTTGAACCTTCTGGTTCAGCTCTAAGCAGCTTCCCCATCTTCGGCTCTCAACTTCGGCTGAAGCTTTGACTGTGTGTGGATGCTCAAGGAGGATGCTCACGGGAAAAACAGGTGAATTACAGCTGTAAGTGGAGTAGCCATAACGTAATGCAAGGTGTATTGCAGAACTATAATCGGGGTTTGAAACAAAGCTGTGGAGTTTGCAGCGGAAATGGAAGTGGAAATGGTGTGAGTACAAGGGAGTAGAAGACAAACACGAGAAATGAGTTCAATGCGTGCGGAAATGGAGTGATAAGTGGATGGAATAACGGCCGAATCCTTTAGAGCCGGGTGACTTACGCACACATATCAGTATTGGCTGTGGAAATCATGGTGGAGAAGAGACGTAGTATAATAGGTCACTTTTGCGTACGACCAATAAATGGAAGTGCAGTCCCATTTCGAGTTTGAATTAAGAGTGACTATGGGACCGTTAGAAGGGTATGAGGTGGATGAAGTATTGACGTGGAGGAGGAGTGGGATGATCTTGCCGAATCATTGCATTTAGTGGCTCTTCCACGATTTAATAACTATGCATAAAATGACATTAAATTGTTGTTTGGAAAATATTTTGTTCATACCTTCATGAGTTTGCCATTTGTTGATTAAGGTTTCTGATCCATTATTGCTTTTTGATCCTGCAGGTGCCTCATATCCTTGCTGCTTTTGGTGATGATGATGTTAACCTTTGACTGAGATTTTCCCTTGAAAACAGAGTGCTGCTCGTTGTAGAGACAGAATCATTTCTGGCTGCGGAAACTGGTGCGAGCTGCGGAAACAGTTTCCAGCTGCGGAAACTAAGACATCTCCCTTTTAATTGCACAAAGTTAGTTAGGAAAAGACTAACTGAATGGAAATAGTCCTGAAAAGGATTTTTTATTGATGGTATGAGATGGAGTGAATGGAGTGAAGTGAAAAAATGAAATGGAATGAAGTGAAATGGAGATGAAAAATGATGAAGTGAAGTGAAATGGAATGAAGATGGAGGATGGAAAGAGAGAGAATTTTTTTTTTGGAAAATATAGAGTGTCAGGTGTCCCTGATTTTCACTCCATATTTTCTGTATAAGACCGCCAATCTGAGATTGGTTTTCAGGCTTATACACATTTTTTTTTCTTTTTTTTTCCTCTTTTTTTTTTTATCTATTCAGAAAGAAACAAAGATTAGGCTAATGGAGGAGAATAATTCTTCTCCACTAGCCTCATTGCAGAATTTTCTTGAAATATTTTGACAAAGTCCTCTTTTGAGAGTGGCTTATGAAATAAATTTTCAATCGGTGGCCATTCACAATGAGAGGAGTTTGAAACTCATCAATAGTCCTTGATTCGAACTGATCCATTGTTAAAGACTTCATCATCTCATAATGGCCCAAGCCAATGAGTTTAAAATTTCCCTTTGAAGTCTTTAAACTTTGAATCAAACAGTAACGCCCAATCTCCCTTTTGAAACTTCTTCTCTTTGATATATTGGTCATGCCACTTAGTTCTTTGGTGCTGAACTAGATCGGTCCTTAAAATTGCATCTTGTCTTATTTCATCTAGCTCATTTAGCTGCTCCATTCTGTGTTTTTGGGCTTCTGATAGACTCATCCCCAGCTGAACTGCCATCTTGAAGGTCTTGATTTGAAATTCAATGGGGAGCAAGACTTCTTTCCCATAAACAAGTTAATAGGGAGAATGTCCTGTTGTGTTCCTCCATCTAGTTCTATAGGCCCATAAGGCTTTAGGAAACCTTTCTGCCCAATCTCTTCTGTGGAGATGAACAGTTTTGGTGAGGATGCTCTCAAGAACTTTGTTTGTAGATTCCATTTGACCATTTGCTTGCGGATGGTATGGAGTAGATTTTCTATGCTTGATTTTGTATTCCTCCATCAGCTTCTCCATCAATTTAGATGTAAATGGACTTCCCTGATATGTCACAATTTCTCTTGGGACACCAAAACGAGTAAAAATATCCTCAAAAAGAAATTAAATAACTGAATTTTCAGTGGTAGAAGGCAATGCCTTGGCTTCTACCCATTTAGTAACATAATCAGTGCAAACCAATATATACTTCTTTTGTTTAGATGGTGGATTAATAGGTCCAACAAAATCTAAAGCCCATTTTTCAAAGGGTTCGATGAGTACCTGTGGCTGTAATGGCATTTCATTTGAAAGAGTTGGTCTTCCAACTCTCTGGCAGCTGTCACATCTTCTGACATATTGTTTTGCATATTTGAAGAGAGAAGGCCAATAATATCCTAAAGAAATGATTTTATAGGCCATCCTCTTGTCAACAAAGTGTCCACCGCATGGTTCATCATGACATGCCTTAAGAATGTCAGGCATTTCATCTTCCTGAACACATCTTCTGATCACACAATCTAGCCCTGTTTTGAAGAATTCATTAGAAATCCATGAATACTTTGAGCTCTCCTGAATGATTTTCCTTTCTCATTAGGAAAAATAGTGTGGAGGTAGGCTTCCCTGTAAACCAAAATAGTTAGCAATATCTACATACCAAGGAGTTTTAGTAGTTACTGCAAACAGATATTCATCTGGAAACTTATCCTCTACGGGAGAATCTTCGTTAGTATTTTGTATTCTAGACAAGAAATCAGCTACTGTATTTTGTTTCCCTGGTCTATCTAACACAGTAATATTGAATTCTTGTAAAAGTGAAAGCCATCTTGTGACTCTGCCATTGGTAACAGGTTTGTTCATGAGATATCTAATGGCAGAATGATCAGTATGGACAAAAGTTTCATAGCCTGTTATATAGTGTCTAAACTTGT
>APFE030421161.1:21618-36899 GCA_000404065.3 Pinus taeda
TAAGTTTGTTTTCAAGTATATCTCTCCTACTGTGATGTGATGGAAATGAAATAAAGCGAGTGAAGTGTGTGAGATTGTGATGAGCTTTTTATAACTTAAAAGTATTCTACAAGAAAGATTGAACAACAACTGAAATGAAATCAACTCTTAAAGGAGAATAAAGGCATCAAATAAAAGACTAATGACATTGGCCCAGTATCTCTGCTGCTGCAAGAAAATGAAGATGAAATATATGTCAAATAAAAACTAAGCAATGTGAAACTAAAGTAAATCTACATAAAAGAAAGACTAGTCACAAATACTTTAACTTCTTCTTAACCTCTCTTGTCTTTTAACTGAATATATCATGTGAGAAACAGTTAAAAATAAGCCAAGCAATTGTGAGTTCTTGAGCAACTAAACCAAGCTGTGCTAAGTGATATTTTGGTCCTTAATGAAGATATTAAATTATGGAGAAGAGACCATAAATAGATAAACAACTTGATGTCTAAAAGCAGAAAGCAATTATGCAAATTAAAGAAATGATAGTAAGGAAATAAAGGCTGCAAAACAAGAAAGGTCAGCAGCATAGACAAGATGATCACAAGTGTCACTAGTTGTAAAAAAAGAAAAGAAAGAAACTATCTCAGGCACGCCTAAGAAACCTGCATAACACACTGATCAGTCATGGAAAAGTGCAGAAATATAAATAAGCAGAATTCAAAATGTATATACAGCTATTGTACATGATCAAAACACAACAATCAAAGGCATTCTGTACAACTATTATACATGAAATAAGAAAAAGAAATGTAGGAAATTAAAGAGTACTATACAGGCCTTCAGTAAACAGGGGCCCTCTGCCTACTCCATCCGGTTCAATGATCAATTACACGCTCAAATGGAAAACAGTCTTCTCATATATTATGCATAAAATAGAAAGTACAGTGGGGAGTTCAAAATTACATATCAGCAGCTAACAGCTAACTATCCAGTGTTCAAAGACGATTTATTTATAACAGAGGAAAGTAAACTAACTTAACGAAAACTAAGCTATTCAAACAGCTGTGTAAAAACACGTAGTCTTGCTGCGTCCTCGGATTTAGGCAACGGTCGTTGTGGGCATTCAATCCGCTGTTGGATTCATGTTTCCCACTGTCTTCGTGGCTGAGGAGGATGCCACCTGTTCTTCACGTGCTCTAAAACAGAACACGCAGAGCCGTGCCACTGCCAATGACTTCTGTTGACCGTAGTTGCCTCCTCGTTGACCATGGGTTTTGATGACTGGTTTGGGTGAGCTGGAAGGACAAACACCATGTCCTTGGTTCCACGAACTTGCCCATGTGGCTCTTCTTCCTGGAGGACACCTGGAACATATCATTTAATAAAACAGCTGCGGAATCTGGGGTTGGATGCGGAAACCCTCTGTGAGCTGTGGAAACGCAGCACTTTGAACCAAAATTCTAAACCAAACACAGTCATTAGCATAATTAGCAAACCATGTAAAAAGTCCTAAAATACAATGATTTGAGCAATTTGATGGAGGGAATGAGTGGCAAAGGAGGAAATGAATAGGAAAAGGAGGCTGAGAGGATGTATAAAGAAGTGTAGGTTTGAGGCTCAACACTCCCTATCTATCTCCCCTTCCCCTATTAAAACTATGTTCAATAACTCCCCAATATACTTATCGCTCCCCCTGGTTGAAAAATAACCATAAAGTAACACTTGGGAATTTCTAAGTTTATTTGAAACTTAGCAAGAACCCTCCTTTTGTCTCAAAAAAGCCATCTTCTCATGCATTTTGGACTCCTTCTAATGCACAAAACCCTCCATCACTCCATAAATCCTTCCTCTAACGCTTTCTGACTCCTTCACAAAGCATAAAATCCTCTCAAGTACCTTTAAAATCCTTCCAAGGCATCAAAAATCCCTTTTTTGGGGCTATCATACCCCCTCCAATGCGATATTGCAATCGGGAGGGAAGTCGTGTATTAAAACAGCGCATAAAGTGTACCCCCGATAGGATTGGCCGACAGCAATATCGTCGATCAGCGTATCGCTATGAAAAAACAAAGCATGCATGCACGCTGCCAATATGGTCATCGTCGATGGTCTATTGCCGATCGAATATCGGCGATCGACGTTTCATGAATCCACACCATATATATATGGGCCCCGTCTCTTATCCTGCCACCTCACCCCTTCCTGCCTGCGTGGGCCTGCCATTGTACTGCCACATCATCATGCTGTTGACGTCATGCTGACGTCATCCACCATATCGCTAACGTCATACTGACGTCACCTGCTGAAAAAATATGCAAGTTCAAAATCGAAGCTTCGGAAGCCCGGAATGAAAAACAGAGGCAGTTTTCAATGCGCGATTAGCGCATAGCACTAATCTCACATCGCTACGGGAAAAAGGCTGAAATGGGGAATCTTTTTGTTCAGCTGTCATTTTTGCGCTGAAAAGGGCAGAAAAGGGCTGATTTAACAGTTTTAGCGTGTCAGCAGAGAGAGCCCTGATTCAGGCATTAAAGAGTATCAAAAGCGGAAAGAGGCCAAAACTCATGTCAAAGTGTATCAGTGAAGATCTATTAGCGGCCCGAAGTAGGAAAACATTAAAGAAGTCCTCCAGCAAAGTCAACAAAACAATAGATGCCATTTAAAAGCTCTCAAATCGCAGTTACTGCACATCAAAAAGTCACATGAGATCAGTGGACCAAAGCTCAAAGCACAGTTATTGCAGAAGCACTGCACCAACCCACTGAGGACACCATATTAACTCATTTTGATCCAGCTGCCCCTGATGCAACTCAAAGGATATCTACTTGCATTTAATCTCAGCACAATTTTGGGTTTAAAAAGCTTTTTCCCACAGACCTATTTAGGTCGGTTGTAATAAATATTTTTGGATATTGACCCTATATATACAACCCTGAACAATGTAATGAGGGTGGTGGTTAGTTGGATGATTGATTATCTTCAAGAGAGACTCGCTCTGTATATCTGATATTTTCTATAATCAAAGACTGCTTACAAGTTTGGAGAACAGACTGTTTGTTGTGTTTAATGGTCAAAAAGTGGCTATGGAATTCTTGTGCTGTTACATGAATCAATAAGTGCTTCTTAACTCCTCTGTTTTTCCATTATTAAATCACCATCTAAACAGCAGAAAGAAAGATTAGCTTAGAACTTGTTTAACTGCACTCTATGCTCAATTTCTGCTGTTTCTTTATGTTTTCATCTGTTTTAGGCATAAATATGGATTCTGCATGGCTCATATTTTCCCTAACTCACCATGTATGACAGTTATCCGGGGATTCTTAACTGCCCCTAGATAGAGCTCATTCGCCTTCCCTCTGTTAAGCTGAGTGAGAGATTCTTAATTGCCTCTCATTCCTTATAATTTCATTTCATCTCTTTTAGCTTGAAGGTTGTTTTATGTGTAGCTACCTTGCTCCATTTTCCTATTATGACCAAGAAATGCAATAGCAGTCCTACTCCATGACTCCATGCCCAATGGTTTGAAACTTATCACGCTATGCATTGCCTCTCTACTTGAAAGCATCCTCCTTCCATCCAAACACCACCCAAACACAAACAAAACCCCTTTGAACTCAATAACTAGCCTAAAATCATCATCAACAAAGCTAAATCATTAAGAGAGAGCCCTCTCTGATTGCAGGTAGGCTAGAACCTACAATCCAAAGATTGGTTTGTGGTTACCTCGGTCGTATCCCTTCAGGAGCTTAGGGACAACCTGAGTGCTAACAAAACCCTCCATCTCCAAGTCCATATATAATATACTGACTCGTCCTCTATACATTGCCATACTCGGCCTCTATACGCTAGCCATTAAATACTCCTGCTCCATAATTAATAATGCTAGTCGTTAATAACGCTCTGTTATTGCTCCATAGTTAATAAAGCATACCATAAAACATAGTTACATTGAATAATATTTTCCACCATTTTTGGTATCCACCCATATGTTGAATGGTATATTCTCACCATATTACACTAAAAGTTGAACGGTGTTTCACGTTGTCTGCCTCCATATAACATGCTGACCATTATAATTTTTTTATACCATAGTCTCGTTGAATGGTATGCCATACCACCTCCCATACCTCTTACACTGAAACCAACCCATATTCACTATTGTATTACCTCGTGGGCCAGTTACGTTGTGCACTGACACACCAAACCCACCAGACTATCATAAGAGTTACACGTGGCCTCTAGAAATTGCAAAATATTCTACTTTAGCCTTCATATCCCACACACAAGCGGAAGCACTATCCCCTTCCATTATTTTGCATCGTTTGGTCTTAATTTTAGCCGTATAAGTCTTCTCTTACTAGTTATGATATAATCTTTGCATTTTTTCATGGTATGGCATTCCTTAGCCTATGTGTTACATCTCGTCTTTGTCCACTGTATGTAACACTCCATTAATCTATTGTCTGTCCGAAATCTAATGCCTCTCCTCTGTGTAAATTTTTACTGGTAATGCTCACCTACATTATCTAAGGATTTGAACCATCAGCCTACCATTAGCTACACAATGTCCATTACATGTTGGTCAAAATTTGAATGTTTGGAACACCCCTGTGCGCAGTCTCCATGCATAATTCTTAGTGATTCACACACAAAGTTGAATCCATAATTTTCTCCCGAGGAAGTGTTTGAAACTTCAGAACAAATTGGAATAGCTCTTGAATTAGCTTGTCCAAGGACATTGAAGGATGGGCCCTTGGTGGAGGATTATGAGAACATATGTGGCCCTGCATCATTAGGCATTTCCATCTTGTACGTACTAGAAGTTCCTGTCAAAATTTAAGGGTCCAATGTTCCTATTTGTGCAAAGCCATTAGCCTGAGATGGTTGCGATAGAACTTTCTCTATTACCATATTGTACATGACTCTAGGAAATTGAAGGGAATTTGGCCACCCCCGCCCAGGTGTTCCTCCAAAATTATGTAAACCCAATACAACTCCATGATTGTTAACAAGCATCGGTCTTTGGAATAAAGTTGTTGGGGTAGCACTAGATGTTGTTGTGGAAGCCATTATCAAGGAATGTTACTGAACCAAAATTTTTCCCTCTATTGTTGGTGTTGTGCATATGGAGAAGCTATGGTAGACTTTTCAAACAGGCTCATAATTTTGTTTTTTGCATCTTTTGAAATTTATGGTTTCTCTGGTTTACCTGTCACAATATCACGTTTTATATCAGTTTGAAGCTGAGGCTATGCAATTGGCTTTGTTGCTTCAGAGGATTGAAATGTTGCCAATAATTTATCATCACTTGAGAGGATGGCTAGATCACCTTTTGGAGCATCAACAACAAATAAATTCTACAGATTCTGTGATGGACTATGTATATGATGAAGACAATGAGTTTTGTTGAATTGTGCATTGGGAGGTTAAATGTCTCTATGTGTTAAATTAGTTTCATTGAACTGTGAGTTGGCAGGAAGGTATCCCATTTTCTATGGTCACATTAAACTCCTGTTGCCATACTCTAGGTATGTGGAGTAGCCACATTGCCTTCGTCATTGGCATTAGTTGTGGTGTGCTTTAACACTCCAGGTTTATAAGTGCGTTGAAATTTCCTATGCATTGAATGGTGTGATCAAAACTGATATATATGTGTTGAAGGTCCATGAGAGGAGGGCACAAGTTCAATTAAATGGTATATATTGTTTTGAGAATGCTTGAATTTGTTTTTGTTCATATATAGCATTGTACGTGGTCAAGAGACCAACATAAGCTTGCTACTCATCCTATAGTTACATCTATTGAGCAGTGGGAACTATTTTTATGTGTGCAAGCCAACACATTTTTCTTTCTGCTTCAAATATTGTGAAATGGATCGAATTGATGATGCATTATAGTTGTTAAGAAACTTAACTCATTCAATTGTTGATGGGATGGTAAACATCAACAAAGACACTCTTGCTGACATTAGAACCTGTCTACAATATGCATAATAAAACATTGAATTTTTGCAGCTTGAATCACACTTATAATGAGATGAGCTATAACAATGTAATCATCATTTTGAACTTGTTTATGTTTAAAAAAATCCCCTTTTTGAGTCAGAAATTGACTCCCATCAACCTGCAGAACCTAATCAAGACAGTAAAGTTGAGGTTGACTAAAGAGAAGATGTGTATGCATATTTAGAAGTTCAACCTACACTTCCCAAGCCCATCATTATACCTTGGGAAGATATTGTCAACAAAAAGCACAAAACAGGTCCTGAATATGACATGGATGTGTCCTTTTATATTCTAGACTATTCTATCCCATCAAATTTTAGAGTGCATGATTTCTTTATGGAAATTAACCTTCACTTGTTCCAGATTCTAGTCCACATTCACAGTCAAAATTTGTTAAATTCTAACATTGTGACCAACTTGGCTATATGAAATATCACTATTTTGATCTTTATCCATGTAAGAACTGCCATAAAACCACTCATTCTTCACACTGATGCTTCAAAAAAAAACTTCCTGCAAGAACAAAGATTCATCTTGGATGGATCCCTTCTTGGAAATGGGCTTCAACAACCAAGAAGATATTTCAGTCATATACCAAAATTTATTCTAGAATAATAAAAGGTATTGCAGTTGAGTTTTCTTCATCTTCTCACCTTTTATTTGACAGGGGGGAAGTGATGATCATATACAAGCTTCAAAGCCACATCAAGCACACCTGAGACACAACTTGAACCTATTGCATAATTCAGAGTTGTAGCAAGAGATAGAGATGCCCCTAAGCATGCCTTCAATTGGTGGTGAACCTTAAACCATCCATGTGGGGTTGAGGCCTCCCTTTAAAGAATTAAGGACACTTCCTATAGCATAAGACTTCAACTTCTTGCCAATTTTGGAAGAGTTCCAGGAATTGCATTAAGCATTCCAGAGTTGGTGGTCATCCTTAAACCACCATAGGTTGTCAAACTCCCCTTTTTTAGGTTGAATGTATCCCTCTCCAAATCATTAGGGACACTTCCTCTGGTAGAATATTTCATCTTCTTGCCAGACTTGGAAGAGTTCCGGGAACTGCAGTAAGCGTTCCAGTTTTGGTGGTCATCCTTAAACTTCCCACTTATGCCAACATTTTAGAGAGCACATTTAACATAGTGATGCCATGCATATTTTTTCACATTTTGTATTATTTATCTCTTCTTAGACTCATACATATCCCTTCAAATTGAGGGGGGGGAATGTTGGACACCTAATCCTCTAAGAGTTGGTGTGGAATGTAAATAGTCAAAGGGAGTCCAAGAGACCACTTAGTATATGGAAACCGAGGGTCATCAGAATGTATTATAAAATTATATCATGCGAGTAATAGACACAATTCAATGCTTATCCTTCATATTCTACATTCACCATGTATGTGTTTAATACACACCTTCAACTTTTCCATATTTTCCTTCATGATCAACAACTTATATTCCACTTTCTACAAACCCAATGGTTCTTATTTTCACGCCTTCCTTTTGATCATGCACCATCACCAACATATGTTACAAATCTAACTGATAGCCTATCCTTTCTTCAGGAAACATCATTAATGTTTATTTTCAATTCCACATCATTCTGTCTTTTTGGTTTTGATTTCTAAGTTTTCCTCATCATTGTTAATGTCATCTATTGAATCATTCAACATATCTATTAGTCTAATTTATTTGCATAAATTATGACATGCGTTTTTTCAATCTACAACTGCATAAACTTAGAAGCACATAATTGTATGTGAAGAGTTTGTCTTAGATTTACTCTATTGCTTCTACTTAGTTCTATAGAAATCCAAAATTATGACTATTATAATTTTAACAAACTATGAAACTTTGAAAATGAGATTTAGACTAGTATGAAATGATAATATAAATATTAGCTAAGTCATTCAAGTGGAAAGATTCAAACTCTAAATTGCAATCTCAAAACAAAACACTAATTAATGAATTCGGCAGGAAAGTAACTAATGCCCTTTTTTTAGAATACAAAAGCTTACAATGGTAGAAAAACAGGCATGGGAATATAAGCCTTGAGAAAGGCCCACTCAACAATTCTCTTTTCACTTATGTAGGTTATTGATCAAAGGATAAATCATTAACACACATGCTTGAAATGGAAACTAGTTTTAAGCAGGTGAAACATGATGTTATCACCTAGATTGAACCTCAGACCGAAGGAAGGCAATGCTAGGGTAACCACAAACCACACTTAGCCAAGTAGCTAGCCCTACTAGGCCATGAGAGGGCTCTCTCCGTAAGGATCCCAGCCAATATGACTAGATTAGGAAAAGGATTTTAGGCTAGGTATAGTAGCACAAAGTTTTGATTGGATTTTGAAGGGGTTTTGCTAGATCAAGAGGAGCTAAATAGTTTAGTTCTAGGGAACTAGGTCAAAATTGCAAAGTCTTCAATGGGGCAAGGTAGGCATAGGATTTATCACTCTAGGTCTTGATGGGGTGAGATGTTTAAGACTAGTGAGAATCTAAGAAGAGCATGTGAAAACCATGGATCCTTCCTATACTGCATAAAACATGAAATGGTGAATGTTTTTCCCAAAGTAGAGCACTGATGTAATGAATTATGCCTATCAACTTGAAAGAATTCACTTAGAAGCAATGAAATGATTAACGAAAGCCCCAAGGGTTAGCACAATTGGTCAAGTCGGGGCCTCGCCAATGGGAGGTCACAGGGTCGAAACCTGAAAGCTCTTGGGGTTAGGTCTGTGTGTGACCGAGGGGTGGACCCCCTTCGGGTGGGGTCCACCCAGATTTCTCGAACCTGGACGTAGCGGACTCACTGACCAGGGCCCGCGAACCAATAGGAAAAAAAAATAAAAATGAAATGATTAATGAAGTATATAAAACACACTAACATATGATCACAAAATAAGAAACTGTACTAAAACTCCATACCACATGGATCCCATAAAAGTAACTGCAAATCTTATTAATCTCCTGCTAAACTGCTACAAAATGATGTATAATCAAAGTCTGAGCATCCAGCTGATTCCAACCCTTTACAATGAGATAGAAGAAGAATATATAGGCATTATTTCAACCTCCTCCCATCCTCAGGGGCCGAATCCCTAAGATGAGGAGCTAATCTAACCAACACTAAACAAAAAAATAGGAATATAGGCATCTTAACAACTTGCCCCTAAAAGTGAAAAATTGATACATTTGAGCTCAAATTGACATCTAATGTAATGAATCTACCCTCTACAACTAGTTATTCATCATATTTACATGACAAGTCATCATTTACAATATTAAAACATCCTCCATGAGAGAGAATCTATGAACACAGTCAAAAATGGAAAAATAGTCATCTGTGCAAAATCTGCCCTACACGCAGCGCCACTGAGCCAACCCGCATCGCCACTTTCAAGCCCCTTTTGGAGGTGTTCCTAGAATCCAAATTGAGCTCATGATATCTCGTTGGAAAGGTCTATGGAATTTTTGCATTTGAAGCTCATTTGACCCCTCAAAACGTGATTCTCCCAAAACTGCTTCTGTGTGTCCAAAAAGTGGCAGAAAGGTCATTGTTAGGGTGTTTTTTGACCTTTTGGTGGGCTAGTTCTACCCCAAAACTTATCAAATCCATAGGTTGCATGTCCTCATCTCTATAAAGCCAAAAATTCAAACCATTGCTCCATTGGGTGCCCCTATGAAAAGGACAGATTTCCTGTGTGTAAAATTTCAAACTTTGCAAGAGACAAAAATTCTTCCAAACTTGCCCAAAATTGGTGAGAAGCACCATCATCAAGTGTCTTGATGATCCAAGGAAGCTTCACCAAGCAACCTAAGCCTATCCTCCTCCTTTTTTCCTTTCAGAGCCCACCTTAGCCTAGCTTTCATCTTCTTGACCCTCATGTTGCAAATTTTGTTTCGGGTCCTATAATGGTAGGCCATGTGCCTGATCATCTGATTATCTCTATTGGCCTTCTACAACAGCTTCTGAAGGTGAAAATTGACTCTCTCAAGCCAAGTCTCTCTATCATCTTCAATCTCCTTCTCAATAGGAGTCAAAGTGACTTGTGCATCTTTATCAATTTGTTGTTTTACCTTGAACAGTTTCGGCTCCATGAGGACTTGTTTGTCACTCAACTGCTTGTTTTCTTGTTCCAAATATGTGATGACATACTTGGCCCTCTCCAAATTGTCCATCAAAGCTTGGACTTGAGCCTCCTTTTCTTGTATGATGATGTCCTTTATTTCTTCATCTTGAGCCTCTAAGTCAATTATTTCCACACCATGATGAGTATAACACTGCTCCGGGTCATCATGCTCTGTCAAGTCAAAGTCTCTTTCCTCCTCATCATCAAAACTCTCCTCCAACATATTTTCCTTCCCTTTGTGTAGCTGCTGCACCTGTACCTGTTGTGTTGATGAATAAGGCAAAGCCCCTTCCACATCCTGTGGAGCAAGCATTTTCCTATGGGTTGATGAAGAAGGTAAGGTCCCTTCCACATCCCATGGAGAAAACACTTTCCTATTAGCTGCAAATAATCTCCTTGTACCCCTTTGATATGTAATGTAAGTCCTGGGTACCTTAGTAGCTCTAGTCTCTTTGATTTTCTCATCTGTTTTCACCTAAGAACTGCTAGAAGGTCCAGCTGCTTCTTGAGACACTAGTGGAGAAATTTGAGGATCCCTGAAGATGTCATGAGTGATAAATGTCTCCCAAGAGATGTTGAGGAGGCTAAGATGATGAAGCACAATCATCTCTATTAGGGAATAATGATAGAGACTGCTCATCCGCTAAGGGTATGGCTTCTTTTGCACAAAATGGGCCATCTTCTTAATATTCCTGAACAAGAAATAAGGTAGGTTTAACATCCTCACCTTGGTAAAATGCATGAGGAGCTTGATGTGATAGGTGTACATCCTGGAAAAGTTTCCCTCACAAGTGAAATATTTCATGATGATTTTCATAATGGGTACATACTTGTCTTCAAGAAATCTAAAAGGAAAAAGTATTTTCACCTCATTTCTATGCCAGGGTTTGATATAAGGCTCATAATAGTGTTCATCTAGGTCCTAGGCCTTGTACCATTTCTCCCCTACATTTGGAATCCTGATGGCATCTGCAATGATGGAAGGTGAAACTATGAATGTCACCCCAGCAAGAGTCACCTTGTTGTCCTGAAGATGAGCTACAAAAAGTCTAGTGAGCTCAGGGTGGTGTTGAACTCTCTCTACCTTCTCACAAAAGTCATAACAGCCAATATATCTGAAACAAGTGACAACCAACTGAGAGGCCTGCAATTATCTAAGGTCTGATGGCTCTTCTCTAATAATTCTGCCTCCCTTGTGTGGTTTTTCTCTGATGCCTAGCTCTATCTGCTAAGGTGTCACTGCCTATGTTTTCCTCCTCTTCATAGTCTCGGTATTCTTTGTCCATGTTTGCAAGGCTTGAGGTTGTATGCAGGGAATGAGTGAGAGTGATTTAGGAGTGAGGGGATCGAAGATGACCTTATGGGCGAGAAAATGAATGAGGGAGTAGGAATCATAAAAATGAGAGGGAGGGCTTAGTTTGTTTGAAATATTTATTTTTTGGGAAGAGGGATAAAGGGATGTGGATGTTATGGAATAGGGATTAAGGGATAAAGGGATAAACAGATAGGGAAAGAGTTTAGAGTTGTAGTGATAGGTGATAGGAGGAACAATGGGGGTTTAGGGTTTTAGGCATAACCAAGGGAGATTATGTTTAAAAATTGAATTGCAAACCAACAGTGGGAGGACCACTTACTTGTATGAAGGTAAGAGAGGGAAATTTTGAAGTTTGTTGAATTTTTGAGGCCTTCTGCTCAACGTGCAGCGCCACCACACAGATGCACAATGCCACCTCTAGAAGCACAGTGTAGTGTAATTTCAGACTGTGAAATTTTCCAAATGCGTAGCACCGGCCCCAGAAACATAGCGCCAAACCCTCAACATGCAACGCCGACCCTACCTTCTTGAAACACGCAATGCTAGTCTACCTACGCGTAGTGCCACTCCACCACTGCTCCAAACGCGCAGCGCCACCCTCCAGAAGCGCAGTGCCAACTCTCCTTTACCTAAAACTTGCTCAACCTTTCCTCTTCTTGTCACTTTTTGACTTCTTGCTTGCCAAATGAGAATGATGAACTTGAAAATGAAATGTGAGAGCTTATTTAGGAGTAAATTTTGATTTTTCACTTGAAAAACCCACTTTCTAATGTTTCTTGACCTTCTTCAAAACTCTTTTTTTAATGCATTTTCTTCTTTGTTTCTTTTCAAGTGGATAATGCTCAACTTGAACTAATTTTTACAGTGTTTCTTTGTCTTGCAACAAGGAGAGATGCTTTGGTGTAGCTGGGACCATTTATTACATAAAGTGACTTAAAATTACATAATAAATACAAATTAACTCAAAATACTCTATTTTCACCTCAAAAACATGTTTTTGAGGTGAAAATTACATTAGGTTAAAAGATAACGATATAGTGACTATGACCTACAAGCCATCATGCTTGACTTATTTATCATCCTCATATCCTTGCTAACCTTTATTTACACTTTTAAATCAGGCATCTTGACCTTGGAAATGAAACCATAAGACCTAATGAAAACATGCCCTATGACCTAATGAAAGCATGATTGCAAATTGGCCATGAAACCATAATTGAAGAAAAACTAAAGAAGGGTCAGAAAATATACTCTATGAGGGAAACATTTAGATTTTCTGAAGAGAAAACAACCATTAGTGGATCAATTTGACATGACCTAATGAAATGATGTAAAAATTTCAATATGGGACCCCTAAAATAAAAATGCAAAGAGAAAATTTTGATCCCTAATGGAAGTATGCAAATACTGACACTAACATTGGCCTTATTGGGGATGTCAACTCCTTGGAGGTGTCAAGAACACTATAGACCAAGTGCCTCATCCATTGGGAAATATGTTCAAACAAAAAAAAAAAAATGAAAAATGACTCAATACACACTGAAAACTGACTCACAACCAACTCTAAACTTGACTATAAACCAAATCAACCAAACTTGACATTAATCATTCAAACTTTATAGCCTTCACTTCGGGCCCCAAGATCAGATGACCATGTACTTGAAACCTTGCAAGGAAATCAAACTAGTATATACAATGAAGGTGAAGTAATTTCAGGGAACAACCTCAAAAGTAGTAGTGCTTCAGGAGCCTACCATTCACTAGCCCCTACCCATCCATTTCCTTTAACAAAAATGCATTTTGTCCTCGATAAGTTGAGATTTTATATGATCCTTTGCATAAATTGTCAAACTTACTATGCTTTCCCTTTTCCTCATTCCGTGCATCCCACCGCAACACTACATCTTCTCGCTGAAACTTTTCTGCTTTGGTTCTGCGGTCATATATTTTCTTTATCTTCTCTTGCAACTAGAAAGCGTTTTGGGAAACCTCTTCCCTTGTTTGCTGAAGGTGAATCATTTGATTAATTCTGCGTTGAATATCATCCTCTTCACTTTCATCTTCCTGTAATAATCTCATGACTGGGACTACAAGTGATGTAGGAAATACTGTATTAGTACCATAAACCAACTCAAAAGGTGACATACCTATTGATTTCTTGTTAGTCACTCTGTCAACCCACAAGGAATTAACAAGCTTTCAATGCCAATTCTTCTTGTTTGCCTCCAACATTTTCTTGATAATGTTCACCAAGGATTTATTTGATGACTCAGCCAATCCATTGCCTTGCAGGTAATATGTCATGGAATGACCCAATGTCATATTGTACTTGTTGTAAAACTCAACCATCTTCTTGGACTTAAATACTACTGCATTTTATGTTATAATATTGTGAGGGCAACCAATATGATACAAGATATTAGATTCTAAATTTATTCAAAATTTTAAGACCTGTAATCAAAGCCTCATACTCCGCTTCATTATTAGAGCAATAAAAAGCTAACTTGTAGGAACATACTCTAACATTACTTGGGACTTTGGCAGGCTGGAAAGTAGGGCTTTGAATCCAAATTCCAATACTAGCACCATCGTTACCCACAGCGCCACCGAAGTCCATGCTCCAAAGGTCGGCTTTATCTTCTAGATGCTATAATTTTGTTTCCTTCTCTACCTTACCTTTGCTAATTACTTCATTTTTCTGCTCTTCATTGACCTTTTGCTATTATGTGGGCTGCTCATAAGAACTTGCTATTTTTTCTTTTTCTTGATTAAGAACTACTCTAAAATTCTCATAAATTTTTGGTACATCATCTACTTCTACAAGCTGAATATCTACTGTTAGCCTCCTGTTGCAGCAGGTTACTCATATTTCATGATTGAAATTTTTACAGGCCAAATATGTCATACTTTGCATGCTGCAATGCTCGATATTTGCTAAACAGTCACCAAGGAAAGAAGGCTACTCAAAGTTCATCTACTGCATTCCAATTTTGAAGAAACATCCCAGTTTTGTACAATTCTCAGCTAAAGGGAGGTCCAAACAGCCTAATATTGGTCTCCCTAGGTTTCAATTTCCTGTTTTAGAATATAGAGAATGAAAATCTGTCCAAACAGCTTAATCTTGGCAGATTCTTAGATAGGTAGAGAATCAAAGGAGCCCAACTACTTAATCTGGACCCTTGGAAGAAATAAGGGTAGTTTGTAGATAGGAAGGCATAAAAAGAAAAAATTGAAATGTTGGGTCTGCAAATCTAACTGCACCCAAACCAAAAGAAGAAAAAATGTTAGGTAAGTAGGCTGGGTAGGTAGTTTTGAGGTTGCAAAATCTTGATTTCTGATCAATTCTATGTTTTCAAAATATCATCTCTACTCAGGGCACAATCATCAGGCAGTTTCATATGAAGGAGCTCAAATTAGGCATAACTAACTTCCCTTTCTTCCTCTTCCCCAAATCATTAACTAATTTCCCCAAAAAGAGGTCAAGATCTGCTTGATATCTCTTAGTTTCATCATTCTCCATGTCATTAGCCTGGGTGAAGATCTGCTTCACTCAAGGAGGATCCATACTTTCTCTATAAAGGTTTTATCTCCCCTTTGAAGCCTAAGATCTCTGAAACTTAGCGCTTTCTTGTCATCTCCATATTAAATACTGACATTATTATTTAACTCCCTACATTTTCCCCATCCCCCTACTAAAACTATGTAGATAATCCCCTTATGTAAATATCCCCTCCTCCTGGTTGAAATATAACCATAAGTACTTCTCTGGGAATTACTAAGTCACCTGGACTTTAGTAAGAACCCTCCTTCTGCATAAATTTCCATTCCCAAGTGTT
>APFE030421192.1:7233-39255 GCA_000404065.3 Pinus taeda
CCCCCCCCCTTCTCACACTTCCTCCCCTTCTGGGCGGGGTTCCCATCCCTACAATCTCCGTTCTAGATTTCGATCTAAATCTCCGCTTCTTGGATTGGGCCTCTCCCCAGGAAGGTCCAAGCTATATAAACCAGCCAGAGGGCTCCCATCCAAGATCAAAACTGCCATCAAGTCAGCGGTGGTAGATGTTGCGAGGGGCCGTCAAACCACCATTGAGAGGGCGCTTAGAGCATTTGATCCCACTGCCCATGTTTCCCCATGATCTGGCTCTCCTGCAACTGCAGGGAATTAGCCAACCCTAAAAAGAAATAGGCTCTCAAGAGGCTGTTAAAGGATACCTATTGTGACATCCTCTTCCTACAGGAAATCCTTGGCACATTTGAGAACATTACCAGAACCCTACAATTGACATCAATCCTAAAGATGTCAAGCATACATCCACCTGGGGCGGTTTGGGTTTCATTGGTATGGACCTTTTTGTAGGGGATCTGGGAATTCAGTTAAAAGTGATCAACATTTATGCCCCTAATTAGAACAGATTGGATTTTTGGCACAATTTGTTGGAACATAATCTTGTTTCAAATACCACCATTATTGGAGGGGATTTAAAATTTTCTTTGGGCATGGAAGAATCCTGGGGACATCATGCTCAAATCGACCCTATTTCGGATCAGATGAGTACTCTACTGAATACTTGCAAATTAGTTGATGTTCCTATGAACAAGAAACTGCCCACCTGGCATAATAGGCAGACGGGGGATGCTGCACTGGGTCGAAGATTGGACCGGTTCTTGATACATGAATATCTCCTCCGTTACATCCCCCTATATCGACAATGGGTGGGTACTGGAGGATCATCTGATCATCTCCCCATTTTTCTTCAAATCACTAGACCATAAAAAAAGCTGCGTTCCCCCTACAAATTCTTTTATGGACATCTAAAAGATCCTGACTACATCAACCAGGTGATTGAATTCTAGAGAGCTCAACCCCCTCTGGGGGAACAGAGGTTGGCTGCGGATTTCTGTATTCGACTTAATAAACTCAGGACAATGACAGAGGAATGGTCAAAGAGGAAGAAGTTGAGAGATGAACAACATCTTTTTGACATAGAATTACAGATTGCACAGCTAACGGATGAACAGGGGTTGGGCTTCTTATCAGAGGAGACTAAAATACACCTGGTTACTCTGGAGAACCAAAAAATTAAGATGCTACTGGAAAAGGAAGAACAATGGAGGTTGAAAAGTAGAGCCATCTGGCTTCAAGCGGGTGATGGTAATACCAAATTCTTCCACAATTTTGCTAATGGAAGAAAGGCCACCAACACTATCTGGCAGATGCCCTGTGAGCCTGATGGTTGGGCCTCTACTCACCCACAATTAGCCAGGTTGGGGATTACACATTTCAAAAGACAATTTACAGCGCCGGCTGCCATCAATCTACCGGACATCATAAACTTGGCTAGCCATTTTCCAAGATTTGTGGAACAAGAAGTTGTAGAGGATTTAATTCAACCAGTCACCTTGGAGGAATTGGAAGGAACTCTCAAGTGGTTCAAGAAAGATAAGAGTCCTGGCCTAGACGGATGGCCGGTGGAGTTCTATTTGGATTTCCTAGAGTTACTGGGACGAGATCTGCTAGCAGTCATTGAAGAAAGCAGAACCACTGGACACATCCATCCCCCATTAACTTCACCTACTTGGCCTTGATTCCTAAGTCTGATTCTCCGGCCTCTTTCAATGACTTCAGGCCTATATCCCTTTGCAACTGTCTGTAAAAAATCATTTCTAAAATCATTGCCAACCACATCAAGCCTATATTATCTAACCACATTTCTCAGGAGCAATTTGCTTTCCTCCACCAGAGACATATATAGGATGCCATTGGCACAGCCCAGGAAGCCCTCCACTCCATCAAACACAAAAATCTCAAGGGACTCACTCTCAAAATTGATCTATCAAAGGCCTTTGACAAAGTGAATTGGCTTTACATCAAGATGATTATCACTCACTTGGGATTTCCCCATGCTCTCATCAACTGGATCATGGGATGCATCTCCACTGTTTCTTTTTCCATCCTCATTAATGGTGCAACATCACCCTCCTTCAATATAGATAGAGGGATAAGGCAGGGATGCCCTTTATCACCACTTCTTTTCTTATTAGTCATGGAACAGTTGAGCAGACTCATAGCTACAAAAAAAAGAAGAGGGGGCCTTCAAGGGCTAAAAATTATGGAACAATACTATCTAACACATCTACTATTTGTAGATGACATATTGATCTTCTTGAATGGGAGTGTCTGAGACACGACTTCATTGAATGAGATTCTGATCCTATTCTGCAGAGCCACGTGAATGGAGATAAATAGAGAAAAATCCACCATCTCTCTATCTGAATGTACCCTACAGGAATCTCAGTTAGCCACTCAAAATTTTCCCTTTCAAGCCACTGATTTGATGGGGGGACTGAAATATTTGGGCTTCAGATTAAAACTAGATGGTTATAAGATTGCTAACTAGACCTGGCTCATCACAAAAGTGGAGAAGAGAATAAGTTGCTGGTGTCATAGGTTCCTCTCTAGGGCTGACATAATTATTCTTATCAAATCAGTCCTCGAAGCCACCCCGGTGTACTGGATGTCACTAGCCTGGATTCCAAGAGGCATCCTTCATAGAATTCAACAAATCTGTTGTAAATTCCTTTGGAATGGAAGAAAGGAGGGCAAACCTCTTGCTTGGGTAAAATGGACCAAAATTGCTACTTCTAAGAAGTGGGGAGGCTGGGGACTAAAATTACTTCTAGCCTTCGCTCAAGCCTTGGTAGCCAAGCAGAGCTGGCTTTTACTAAAACAAAATAGTCTATGGGCTGAGGTTATTCTTCATAAATACATATGGCTGTCGACTATCATAGACTGGATTAGAATCCCTTCTTTGAACAGGAAGGGCATTTTAGTGATTTGGAGGGCCATACTAAACTCTATTTCTATCATCAAGGATGGCTTACTATGGAAAATTGGCAATGGAGCCTCAGTCTAAATTGGCATTGATCCTTGGACAGGCAGTGGAGATTCCCATCTACTACCAGTTGGACTGGTACATCACCTAAAAAACAGGGGCATAAAGTTTCTGGGACAGATTGGGGATCAACAGAATACAACTTTCCATACACAAGCCTAGCTGACTAAACCGCACTGGCACATACCAAATGAATGGCATAGAACTTGGCAAATCTACCTTCAGGCACTCACAGAATCACATGTCAAATTACAGAATGTAGAGGATGAACTTATTTGGGCTCACTCAAAACCTGGGCACTACACATCGAAATACACATCGAAATAAGGGTATGACATAATAATAGTTGACAAAAAACCGAAGGTCTTAAGAAGCTGGTGGGATACCTTATGGAAATTAAAAGCTCCTCCACGTACCGGACTATTGATGTGGAACATATTAGAAGATAAGATCCCCACTGGATCCTATATGAAAAGAAGGGCATTTTTGGGTCCTACCCGGTGTGTACTATGCCTCCAAGAAGAAGAATCGCCCAAACATCTTTTCCTTACTTGCCTGACCACCAGGAGTATATGGTCACAAGTCCTACAATCACTAAATATGACTATGAATTGGCAGGGGGTAGACATTACAACGGCTTGGGAAAATTGGTGGAGTTCATCGGCTGTGGCAAAATCAAGGAACCTTCCACTCCTCATCTCATGGTACATTTGGCTCAAGAGAAATAACAAAATCTTTGAAGATAAATCGGTAAATTGGAATCTTCTCCCCCCACAAATCTGTGCTGCATATGAAGAACTTCCAAACGATGACAACCAAAAGAGACCTAGAATTATACAACAGGAATAGATAAATAGATCAATCCCATGGGCCTATTATGACGGTGCTTCCCAATAGCATGGTTGTGGGGGTGGCATTTGCTTCTACTTATCTAAAACACACTACTTCCAGATTTGTATGGGACTGGGACTTGGCACCAACAATCATGCTGAATTGATAACACTTCGCCCTCTGCTATACTTTTCTATTCTGAAACATTGCCGAAATATACAAATTTATGGAGATTCAAAGATAGTGACTGATTGGTTTAACAATACAGCTATTTGCTCTGCTTACTCTTTGAGAACTATAATGGAAGACTTTTTTTTTTTCAAAACATTCTTTAATCGGATTTTTGTTTCTCACATCTACAGGGAAAGAAATGAAACTGTTGACAGGCTATCGAAAGAAGCAACGCATCGTCCTCTAGGAGAGTGGATGATCGCCGAACATACATCTGTAGGGATCTATCAGTATTTCCACAGGCCATATATAGATGAGGGACTACAGAGGGGCAACAACCTCTAATTTCATAGCTTTTTGATTTGAACTGTATAGAATTTTGCTATGTATATAACAAAATAGTGAATATGGATGTCTACCCCTGCGTGGGTGATATTTGGTTTTTATACATTGCGGTTATATGCACCAGTACAACACACCCCTTGGGTTTCTTTGTATATACTTGGTTTTTGCCAGTGGACAAAAAGCCATGTTTACAACATATGCCTTCGGGCATCCACAACATGTAATTTCTCTTATGAAATTATGACTTTTCTTTACGGAAAAAAAGAGAGTTGAATTTGATAGCATATCAGGATTCATTGAAGAGTTTGTAGAGAATCCTTTCAAAAAAAGGTTGTAAGTTGCAGCTACTATAAAAAAGAAAAGAAAATAAGAGAGGGTTTTGTGAAATTTCTAGCTTAATATATTATTTATAAGGTTGGAGAAAATGGATAGACTTGATGATGCATTAGAGTTGCTAAATACTTTAATTCATTCCACTGTTGATGAGATGGTCCAAATCACTAGGGACAGTCTCTTCGATATTCGAACTTGTTTACAAAATACAAAATAAAACATTGAATTTTTGCAGCTTGAATCTCAACTATAGCAAGTAGAATTACAACAATGGAGTCATCATTCTGAATCTGTTTCTATTCAGAAAATTGAGACAAACTCCCATCAACTGCCAGAAAGTAATCATATCTATGAGATTAAGATTGATTCATATGCAGTACCCATCTCAAGAGCAGAGTTGAATGTTGAAGCAGGAATTCAACATACGCTTCCCAAGCCCATCATCAGACCTTAGGAAGAGCTTGTCCATAACAAGCACATAACATGTCTTGGATATGATAAGGAGGTTTCCTTTCACATTCCAGATTACTCAAAGCCCATCCAATTTCAAAGTGTTGGATTCCTTTATGACAGTTCACCTTCACCTGTTCCAGATTATGCTCCTCCACATTTGCAACCAAAAGTTGTTAAATACCAACTGTGACCGAGTTGGCCATATGAAATATCATTGTTTTGATCTTCATCCATGTGAGCACTGTCATAAAACCACTGATTCTTCAAACAGATGCTTCAAAAACAAGCCTCCTACAAGAACGAATATTCATCTTGGATGGATCGCTTTTTGGCAATGGGCTTCAACAACCAAGAAGATATTTCAGTCATATGTCAGAACTTGTTCTAGAGTATTGAACAATCTTGTAGTTGAGTTTTCTCCATCATCTCACCTTGTATCTGACAGGGGGGGAAGTGATGGTTATCTACAAGCTTCAAAGCCACATCAAACGAGCCTGAGTCACAACCTGCCATACCAGATTCAAAGTTGTAGCCAGAGACAAAGATGCCCCTAAGCATGCCTTTGGTTGATGATCAACCTTAAACCACCTATGCGGGGTTGAGACATCCTTTCAAAAGAATTAGGGACACTTCCTCTAGCATAAGACTTCAGCTTCTTGCTAGTTTTGGAAGAGTTCCAGGAATTGCATTAAGCATTCCAGAGTTGTTGGTCATCCTTAAACCATAAAAGGTTTTGATCTCCCTTGATCTCTTTTTGCATGATTAGTTTTTTCTATGCTAATAGAAATTGTAGATCTCTAAACATGTGCTTACTTATTGCTTCTTGTGCCGAGGTTTCATTAGTTATTTGTGTATGTAATCAGGTAAATTTCTTTAAGTTTAAAATGACATTCATGAGCAAAATAGCTTAAAAAACAACTACTGAACAACAAGCATTCAAAATATAACAAACCATCAAAGAGACACTTTAACACATTGTTTTGATGAAGGAGTTGACCCCTCCTGGGCAACATCTCCTTGGTCCAGCTTCCATGGCTTGGGCCTCTGTATTAGCTCAATGTGGAAAAATTCTATTTTACAAAGCTCTATGGCTCCTGATACCTGCACCAATGTGTTTAGAATGTCCAAAGTAGCTAAGAACCCCTCTTCCCGAGCTCAATTTGGTCAAAAATTGCCTTCTCTATGACTCCGATAGTGTTTTCCCACAATTTCTCTTCTAATTCTGGAATGACTCTAGTTAGCCCCGCTAAATTTGGAGGCGAGCCCAAAATTGGTGGCATCACCAAACTTGCCGCCGTTTTAAACTGCATTTAATTAATTTTAAACACGAATTAGTTAACATAAATCCGGAAGACTGCGGAGTTAGTGCTAACCAACTTTAACATCTGGTGGAACTAGACACATGATAACCATTTGGAGTCTGTCGGATCTGTCAGATAAACCGTAGAATTAACTGCATCATGGTGTTCACATGTGGAGTTAACGTCGCATTAACTGTCGGGGTTAGAGCCGTCAGATAAACTGTAGCATTAGCTGCCTCGTGCTGTTCACATGTGGAGTTAACGTTGCATTAACTGCCGAGGTCAGAGTCGTCAGATTAGTTGACCGTTTAATGTTGCAGTAATCACGTTCACATGTCAAGACTACTAATCGTCGCAGAGTTGGTGAACTATCTATCAGATAAACCACAACCTTGAATGCAGTTAACAATAAACACGTTCACATGTGACCGTTGCAGTGTTGGTAGGTTGGAACTGCCGGGTAACATAACTTGTAACCACGTGGTTTGTAACATTGCGATCACATGCGGAGGGCTGGCCCTCCTAACTGCCAACCCCAACACTAATAAACTTTAAATATATGTCGCGAACCTATGGGGTAAGGAACACTCGGTAGAGGAGTTGGTTAAGGCGTGTGGATTGTGTGCCGGAGGTCATGGGTTCGACCCCGACTTCCACCAAATTTTGTTGAACTGAACTCTGTTTAGGCCATTGGCAGGTGCCACATGGTGGCCTTTGGGCTTGCCATGTGGCATTCTTTCTGTTATGCTCCTATACCAACAGGTGTCATATTTCATGATTGACACTAATGAACTCTGTAATATGTTCATACCTTCTTTTGTTGCAAAGGTTTTCCATATTTTCAAAAAATCAAAAAATTAAAAAAATGTAAAGAGGGTATGCCCTAAAATAAAAATCAAAGGGTAAAAATAATAAAATGGTCAAAAAAGTGAAAGAAATGAACCCCAAACAAAATAGACCAGGAAAGTGTGCAAGTCCAAAATGCCACTACTATTTTATTTTCTGTAAAAATCTGATGGTGTGAAGCTTGTTGGTTTATGCCACCTTTGATGAATGACCAAACAACATAATCTTGGCTAGTTCATGTCTGAATTTTTTGTTTTAGAAATAGAGAATAAAATCTGACCAAACTGTTTAATCTTGGCAGATAAGTAGGCAGTGTGGGTAGAATGGTGTTGCAGAATGATACTTGTGATAAATTTTGTCTCCAGAAGTGTCAGTTTTCACTTCTATCACAAGTGCGAGGCATATATTATATTTGATGAAGCTCAAGCGAGGCAAGGTTACATAACTAACTCCCCTTCATACTTTTCCCTAATCATTCACTAATTCCGCCCAAAGTATTAAGATTTGTGCTTAATATCACTCATAAACCACTCATTTCATTTCATAAAGATTGCCTAAGTAAAACCCTATTTTACATAGGAAAATGGCCACCTTTCTCATATAAACCCCCTTTTTCCTCTTCAAAATCTAAGTTTAAATACATATGCAAAAGGTTGTAAACTTAGCGTTCAATTCATTTTCATATTAATTTTTAACATTTATTATATATAAATCCCTTACAATATACCTCTCCCCATATTATGTATAAAACCCCGATATTTAATATATCCCCGCCCTAGTTGAAATATAACCGTAAACACCGTTCGACAGGATTAATAGATTCATCTGGAAACTATTAATAGCCGTCCCCTGCCACGCAATAACGTGATTAATTAACTATCTGGGTTAATTAACAAACATCCCGCGGACCAATCAAAACATGCTCGATATGATTAAATTAAGTTTTATTAACTCAGGCCCGCATATATTAACACCCCGCTGTGTCCGTTGCCCGCCAGCCGTCCGATCTCAGGCTTTTTATCCGACGGCTAATGATCATATCGCGACCACCTTTCCTACCGCGCTTTAAGTCACGATCGCCCAACGGTTTTCTGCCCGTATCAAAGCCACGCGTCGATCATTCAACATGCTTGCTAGTCCTCCGCCTGATACCACTTAACCCCAAAAGCGATGCGGGGTAAACCTCTTACCACCCTCCGCTAGCGACAAAATTTCCCGTCACCTTGACGTCAACTGCTCAATAAATGCCAAAAAATCCCCGCCAAAGCCAAATTTCGTTAAATTGACGGGAAAATGTCATTTTCACCATTTTTCCTTGTAAACTGTGCTCCATGCAAATACGTCCAGTCCACCACCCGACCAAGAAATTCTAGCGTCGTGCTCTCCAGTTCGTCGTTCCACCTGCAAATTACACGGTTTGCTTTTTTAAAACAAGTATTTACCCAATTCTCTCCGCCAACCTGTAATTTCAATTTTTTTTCCACCGAGAATTTTACCCAAAAGAGCCGAATTCAAGTTGAAATCATTCCAAAGCTGCCATAAGAAGACCCCCAAGCCTGCTGTTTAGTCCATTGTTTTCACAGAAGCTCGAATTCCAGTTTGAAACCACAAGAACCAAACATGGAAGCTCCCGTGGCCCTGAACGTCGCGCCTATGAATGCACCTCATAAAGACTTAGATTATTTACCCCTGGCCGACAAAGACTTTCAAATAAAAGATTTGTCTGGTAATGTGAACCATCTTCAAGTCTTCTGCCAAATCAGGGATAGCTATCGAAACAACTCTGATGTTTTTGGGTTATGGGAATCTAACCTTCCCATGTATTTCATTCCCTCAGTTCATGTTTTCCCAGACCTCATTCATCAGTGCTGTGCCAACTATAACCCTGTCCATAGAGCAGTCATGTCCCCGTCCCAAACTATTCTTTTTCACATAGCTGCTGAGTCTATTAATGAAATGATACAGTTCCATTCCACTGAGCCCCTGGCTCGTCTTTCCATGGGGTATCTACTTGAAAAATATTCTCAATTGTCCAACTCAGAGATAACCCGTATTGCTCATATGTTCATGCTACCAGAGCATCAGCCTACAGGCCCACCTCCTTATCTGCAGACCTTTTTCACTGACACTGGCAGACTTATTGTTGACATGATATCCATGATCTTGGAGTTTAATACCAGTGAATATGTTTATGGGATCACCCTAGTTCTAGTTCTACTGTCAATATTTACTCAAGGACAGCCCCCTGCTGTCAAATATGACTATGCCACGTTCATTGCCAACAAAATCCATGATCAATTCTTGAATTTGGATAGAGAAGGAGTCTTTAAGTACTTATCTTTCATATACCACCTTCTGTTATATCATCATCCAGACTGCTTTTCTTTCCCCATCAGAAGGTTGGACTCAAAGGGAAATCGAAGGCTTGTGATCTTCAGGACCTCAGTCTTCCATCATACCTATGAGTGCCCTTATACCTACGATGAGTTTATTGACTTGTTTGTTCATTCGGCATCCACTCTGTTGATAGGAGCTCCCCCTCCCAAAATCTCTGGTGACATGAAAAATATTCTGCAGCTCTCCAAACAGTACAGGATAGGTGACTGGTACCTATACCAAAATCACACAGAAATTAGAATATATGGGTGTGAGCTTTTCCCTTTCAAGCTGCCTAAATATGTGCCCATGAGATTATTTGCACTAGAATATTTCAGGAAAATCATCAATGCAGACCTAATCCATTTTTGTAATGCAAAGAAGAAGGCTCAATTGAGAATCAAAAACCAGTTAGGCCCTTATGTCATCCATTCTAGAGATGCCTAGCAAGAAGCTGAGAAGTTTTTAGGGGACCACCTTAAATTGAAGAAAAGTTTTTGGTGGGTGCCATATTACCCAAATAGTTTTATAAGTGACAGAAAAGTAAGGAACAGGCTATCAGTGTATGTACATCATAGCATCCCAGAAGTTGAACAGTATGCAAATCAAGATGAATGGGTAGAAGGGACCTTAATAGAAGAAATGAGTGAACAGGAAAAGATGGAAAAAGCTATGAAAAATCTTGAAAAAACCCTTGACCTGGACTCTTTTGGACATGTGTCTTTCAAGCTGCCTCAACAATCAGGAGTTGGAACATCCTTTGCTGGAGCTTCTTAACAGCCTGTACAGGAAACCAGTATACTAGTTATAGGAACTTCCAAGGGCAAAGAAGTGGCAAACACAAAGCAGCCTACAATGACAGATCAGCAAGAACAAATTCCTCTAGCCCAAGCTAAAACAACAGGAATTCCAGCATTGCAAACTCCTCTGAATGAGGAAAGAAACAAGAAGAGAGAGAGATAAGCCACTCCCCCCACAGGTGGGCCTGCAGAACGACCGGGTGCAAAGAGGCAAAGATTGAATCCTCTATCAGAAGACGAAATTATTGAAGAAACCACTGACAGTCTAAGAGGTGAGAGATTAGCCAACCAACAGACTTCCCCAGTGATAGAAACATGAACTAGCTCACACAGGCAGGAGCTAGAAAGGTAGCACAATGTAGAAGTTTCATCCACTAGGCCACAAAGCAAATAGGCCTCAGACATCAAAAGGACATTCACAGAGATAAAGGCAAGGAACGACCCATTAAGGCTTCAAATTTACAACCAGTATCTTAAGATGGCCCCCACAAACCAACAGAGATTAATGTCAGCCTATGACATTAAAGAAGACAAAATGATAATGAGTTACTTTAAGCCCAAGGTGCAACAACCACAGTCAGCAGCTGATTACGTCAGGACAAATTTGGAGGTCTTAGCCAAGGATATTCATCCTACGGACCAGATTGAGCTTCATAAATAGACTGGAGAGATGGTCTATTCCACACTGGCTAATAAAGCAATGTTGGCCCATAAATTACAAAACTCCTTGAACAACACCTCTGCTCAATTACAATTGGAGAAAGCCTCTTCTCTGGGCAAGGACAATAGGATAAAATCTTTGGAGGAGATTATCATTAAACTGGGACATGATCCCAAAGATGCTAAAGGCATAAAGACACTAGTGAAGAAGAAAGAAGAGGGAATTTCTACCCTGAGGAAACAATTGAAACTGCCTCCTTCCATGCATCCACAGACTGCAGAAGTTGTACAACAGAAATCTGAAGAGGAGATGATGGACCTTCTCATGAAACTTAATGAGAGATTGAATGATACAGAGCAGGCATTGGAAAAAGCACTAAAGGAAAAGCAAGGAGAGTCGACCTCCCAACCTCCTGAGGTAATCCCCATAGTCTCAACTGCAACCCTCTCCACACTTGGAACAACATTGTCTCCCAATGTCCCAGCAAGCACAACAGAGATAATCACAGGTACAACAACAATAGCAACAACACCAGGCAACAGTACTAATATGAGCACTGAAGAATTGATAAAGGCCATGGAAGAATTAAAGCTACAAGTGTTAGAATTGAAATTGGTAAAAGAGCAATTGGCAAAAGTAGAAAAGAATTATGACAAATCCAAAATAAATGTTGCAGAGAAAATAAGGGAGATTAAAGCCTTGGAAAGTAAAGTCAAAACATTAGAACAAGAGCTCACCTTTTATAAGCCCTTGACAGAGATTAAAAAAATCCTTTGGGAAAATGTCACCTAGTCTATAAATGAAATATGACTATCTATCCAAATGATCTATGAGCAGATTGGCTTGATAAACATAGCCCACGAAGTAATTCAGCAGACGAGGGCACAATTGGGCAAAATGCCTGAAGAAGCTAATCGGCTTATACATTTTTTGAACACCCAAAATGCAGAACAACTGGAGCAACTTGGCATTCAAGACAGGACATACACAATTTTGGAAATAAAAAAAGTCCTGACCAAGAGAACTTTAATGCAGAACTTAGAGAGGAGGTGCCAAGATATGCAGGTGGAAATCAATGCATTTATGGAGAAGATCACAGTTTTGCTGAGTAAAGGGCTACCAAGTCCTTTGGTCATCAATGACAAGTTAATGAAACACATTGATTATGTTGATAAATTGAATAAGTATGCTGGCAATCAAACTAGCGCGTCATCAAGTGCATCAGGGGAGAAAGCACTTCCATCTGGCCGAGTCCTTTACGACAATTTAGAAAATTTATTCTACATTGAGCACGAGGTAAAGCATCTATTCACCATTCAACCTAATTTATTCAGATATATAGAGACTGATGAAACTCTTAGAAAACTTCAAAGGCATAAATTGCCAGAGCAGAAGTGGTGGGAAGAAATTTTATAAATTTCTCTTGGGTAAGGCGTGAATTTTGGGCTATTTTTCCATGATAAAACAAACATAGATGAATGAAGGTCAAATGGGTCAAAGTGTATCAGATCAGGGTTGAAGAATATCCTACAAAGACAGAGCAGCCAACACAAAGTATCAGTGGAATACAGCTGTAAACCGACTCGTAGAGCCTACCTCCAGCACATCTGATAGAGACGGAACGACCAGCACGGCATCAGTTTATCTTTTCCCTGTTTTCGAGACTATCTGTCTCTATCTTTTGTAAAAAATGATTAGTCATCACTAGATATTATCTCCATCAGATATTTTATAAGATATTTTGTATAAATACCCCCCAAACGAGATATTTGGGGTTGGTGAGTATTCCTAGATTTTGCTGTAACATTGAGTCTTGGAATATAGAGCTATTGGAATCAACTGTTATTCGGTTCACTGGATGAAGAATCGAAGTAGAGGACTTGCCACAGGATTCTTGAATCAACCACCGGACCAATAAGTCCCTTATATCTGTGTTTAAAGTTTTTCTAGTTCCTTATATCACTCATGTTTCAAAATATGAATGATAAAGATAAAGATTAATTCAGAATATGCTTGAATGCACTCTGTGTTCATATGTTATCATTCTCTGTGTTTTCTTGAGAATTAGAATAAGCAGCGTAAATCTTAATTGCTCCTATTTCCTAATTCTTTTATGTTGATTATTTGTTGAAGAATTCTTAAACTGCTCTTTGATAGTAATCATCCGCTTTCCCTCTCTGAATAGGTTGAAATATTCTTAACTACCTTTCACCCATTTTGAACCCATTTCATATGCTTCAACTCTTAATTTGTCCCCTGTTTGACTACCTTTCTCTGTGGAACCATCCTTTGTTAAGAAACCAAATCCAGAAAGCCATCCTTGTTGACTCCATTGGCCCAATGTACTGAACTACTCTGTCTTACACCTCTGCTCTATTGAATCTCACCATCCAAAATCGAACAAAACCCCTGAACCTCATAACTAGCCTAAAACCTTTCAAAAAAAAGTTAAATCATAAAGAGAGAGCCCTCTCTGGATACAGATTGGCTAGAATCTGTATCTAAAAGATTGGTTTGTGGTTACCTAGACCTCCTTTCCCTTTCTTACAACTTTGGGGAAAACCTGAGTGATAACACTTTCATTGGCCCAAAACGAACCAATGGAAACGAGCCAACACACCACCTGAAACCCAATGAAACGATGCCATTTGTCCATTTGTGATTCGATGTTGACCACGATTGACCATGTCTAGTCAGTTGCCATGTCAGCAATACGAACTGCTGACTGTGCAATGATTGGGCATTTTTTAAAATTTTAGCCTGTTTAGCAAAATGATTAGAACACAATAAATTTCTCATACAAACTTGGCTTTCAAAAAAACTAGCTACGTTAGGATCGTTTTTCCGATACAGATGCGATCGTTCAGGTTTCGAGCCATTCTGAGAACTTTGATTTTTGAGATAAATACTGAGCACCTGATCATCCCTTTTTAGGTTGAGTTTCTCCCTTTTTATGCGAGGGGAGACCTCCCTTTCAAGGTTGAAGGTTTCCCTCTTCAAAACATGAGCAGGAACTGCACTAAGCATTCCAATGTTGGTGGTCATCCTTAAACCACCCCCCTCATACCAACATTTCAGATAGCACATTCAACGTAGTGCTTCCATGCATTTTTGTACATTTTGTATTACAACTCTCTTCTTGGACTCATATATACTCCTTCGGATTAAGGGGGGGAATGTTGGACATCTAATCCTCTATGGGTTGGTGTGGTATGTGAATACCCACCGAAGTCCAAGTGACATTGGAATATGGAATCCAACAATCACTCCAATGTACTATAAATGTATATCATGTCAATAATATATGCAACTCAATGTTTACCATTCATATTCTGCCTCTGCGATGTATGTATTTAACAAAATCATTAAACAATTAAACACACAAAATTCAATTGGTCAAACATTGGTTGTCTTAGAAATTCAATTCCTTATAAGCTCTGACCTCTTCCTCAAATTACTGATAATTTGGAAGCTCAGTGACAAATTCCAACCATGGGACAAGATTTCCTTTTCGAGAGGAGCAATTTTGACTTTTGAAGTGCTCAATTTGGACAAGGGAGTATGTATTTCTAAATAAAATCCCACATGTGCATATTTGATCAGGTTGGCCCTAAAGCAAATAGGACACTCTTGGAAGGATATGAATACAAGTAACCTCAACCTCATTTGGACATCATGATGGAGCATTCTTCTATTCTCTTCTTTGGTTTGGCTCACATAGGTTTGAGGCAAGTTCACAGAGATTGGTTGGCACAGGTCCAAAATTGCAAGGTTCGAAGCTCGCATCTTTGTTTTTAAGGTTTTGAGTCTCAACTGCATGCATGTCATGGAGAAATTTCGACTATAGTCGTAGGAACGTCATGGCGAAATTTTGACCGAAGCCGTTTAGCTGCATGCATGACACATCTTCCCTGCGACTAGGATTTAGAGGTTGAATTTTCAGTTGATCGAAGTTTTCGCTCATTGGCTGCAGAGTTTGGCAATTGACTAAAGACAATGACAATTGATTACATTTTCCTCAATCAGGGTTTTGGATTATTGGCATTTTTGGATTCTTCTCATGTATATTGTCTAGTTGTTTTTGCTGGATAGGTTTATAATTGAAGATATGGATCATTGTACTCTCTTTTATGGAATCATTCAATGACAATCTAATAAAAAGAAGAATTTGAAAGGGTTTTCCCCATAGTGGGTTTTCCCCTGGTCTCTGAACAATCTTGATGTCTCTATGTGTGAATGATTTTCTTCTTTTGTTCCTTTATGTTCCGCTGCATTGATGATGACATTGTTATTTCTATATAATTGCATATGTTGCTAAATAATGTTGTAAAACTGAATAATGATATGATGCTATGGGGTGGATTTAATATGTAAATGAAGAAATGCAATTATCAAAGAAAAGAACAATATAACCTCGATAAGAAATTAACATGGTATTAGAGATTGGCTGAAGAAAAGTCATTGAGATCACCCTTATGAGGACACCTTTGATGGAAGCAAGAGAAGATGGTGAAGACTTAAAAGAATACTAGGTTTTGTAGGAAACTCTAGGCAATTTTTTTATTAGGGTTTGATGGATAATGAGGTTAGGGTTTGGAAGAAACCCTGGTTTATGGCGAAGATTTGAGATATGAAATCTAGAAACCCTAGCATGATCAATGTGAAGATGTTCAAAGCACTTGTGACAAATTTGATGAAGCCCTAGATGGGATAATCTCTATTAGGCATGGTTGCTGATGAAGTTTGTTGAGATAGTGAGGGCTACATTGTTATGGATGAGAGATGGTAATGAGCCTTGAAGGCTGGTTCAAGAGGAAGTTGATCTCCTCTCATTAAAAGGTAAGTACCTTTTAAATTTATGTTACCTCTTTGTGATTCTATTCCTGTTTGGGTTTATTTCTTCGATTATTACTTATATTTCATGTATGTATATGTGAGTATTTGGATACTTCTGACCTCTTGATGAGATGTGATAAATGGATATTTCTTGAGGATCATCTGAGATGCGGAAAAGGATGGATAGTGTAAGAAGATGAGAGCTACAATTTCCCATGGAAAGGAAATTGACAAAATTCTCCCATTGCCAATGTCAAATAAGAATGTGCACACGTGTTGAATACTACAAGGTATATATGATGTGTAGTTTCAGTTGCAATATTGGATGGCAAGGTGAGCCCTAAGGTATGATGAGTATATCACCTTCACAAATGGCTCATTCATGTAAGGGAGTTTGATTCATGATACTTATGATGAGATGGTGCACTTGGTATTGGACAAGTATCTTACATTCTATTAAGCCATTGTAAAACTAGTTATAAATATTAATTTTTGATATATTGGTATACTTGATATTTGGCATTTTAGACATAATGGATTTCTTGATCTTATAAAGAAGGCTAGCACATTTATTCTTATATATAGTAGCTTGATTCTATTGATAATGTTTATAACAAGCAAGGTAACCATGATGATAGAAGTATAACAATGAGATTGATATTCAAGATCTTCTTGTTGACCATAATTAAGTTTTGATGAGCTTAATGATTATAACATATGGTAAAATTGAATGCCCTGACTTGATGGATTGAATTATGTGATAAAGAAGTGATGTTGTGATCATGATTCTTGAATTATAATCCTATTATCTATTGATATTAATCCTTGATGAAAGTTTGATGTCATGTTCTTATGTGATCTAGTAGCTAATACTGACATGTTATGACCATGATGAATATATGTGTTAGAACCTAATATAGCTTGATTTTATGATATGCAAGTTCTATTGATGCATGATAGTATTATAGATACGTTGATGACTTGAATAATAATGGCTGAAGGGGTTGCTCATTAAGAGGGAGAAACTCTTCATAAGATCCCTGCACCTATTATCATTTGCATTAGATGTATAGAATATTATTTATTAATGATTTTTTTGACATAAATGGATAAATATATGATGTTGTTGGTCTGCAACAATTTCTGGTTTGAGAAGAGGGGGTTTCCCTTAGTTTAAGCCCCAACTGCACAAAATCAAGCTCATTAGTTCGGTTATATGCCTCCAACGGCATGAAAGAAAGCCTATGGGTGTAGTTGTGCCTGTAGGTCACAAAAATTGAAGCTTTATGCATAAAATTAGGAACGCACCAGGAGTATGATAGTCCTACAGATATGGAGAAGACAACTAAAAGTTCCATGAGCAAGGGAAGTTTGAATATTTATCTTACGATAGAGAATGTGAATGTGTTGACTAAACTTGTGTTTGTAGGTGACCGAAATATGCATGTCAATATGTCATTTTGATTTAACCATTGAAGCTAGTGTATGACAATATTTGATAACAGTTGCAAGGGTTTGACAAGATTTTGCTGATTGGTATAAATAAGGAATGTTTGGAGTTTTGACATGATGCTTGATAGTTCACAAATATACTTTAGAACATTGACATATTTCTTCATATGTTTTTGGCTTATGGATTGATTAAATTCACTCTGATAACAAATTAGAGTTTTGACTTGATGACTAATGATTTGACTTGATATCTGATGATTTTCCTTGATGACAGTGCTATGTGAACATATTAACTTTCAATGAATAATATTGGTATTCAGTAGTGATTTTGTATTGGTCTCATTGGTTGAAGTATAAATAGTTGTGATTCAGTGTGCAATAATCTCACAATGACTAAGATTCTTGGTATATGCATGAAACTTATATGACTTGTCCTTGATGTATGCATTCATATTTAGTGGCAAAAATGATTCATGCTATGATCATAAGGATGGACTGATGAAATTTGATATTGCATAATAACAACTTGTTGACATGACAATAGATGAAGTCATGGCTTGATATTTGGATGTGAGCTCCACTTGGAATTTGGTCTGAAAAGTTTGTCACAGGGATATTGGCATAAACTTTTATGATTTTGACATTAGTTTTGATCTCACACCTAAGGCTTAATAAGTTGACTTAGTTTATTTGATTGCACAATATTGATTTGTGTAAGGCTGATCATATTGCTTTGGTCAAGTGTTATGTTTGCCAAAAGTATTGTATGAAGCAAAGTTTCCTGAGCCTGGTATGTCCGCATTACAATTATATGGTGAAAGTAGGAAGATGTGCCAATCCAAATCTCTACTTCAAAAGGGGTCCAAGGTGTGGCTTTGATTTTGGTTTTATACACTGATGGCCTATTCTTGACAGGTAATAAGCCTTTGATGATCAAAGTAAGAGGGAGATGGCCTCTGAAGTTTGAAACGAAGAATCATGACATAATGGATTATGTTCCGAAGTTGGGAAAAGAAAGTATATATATTGTGAAGCTATTGAAGAGTTTTTGGAAAGTGGAAATGCAAATCCTTGGACACTTTGATTGAATTTCAACAAGTTATGAAGGGATAATGTTGAACTTGATTTGCAAACTGCTAGTTGATTGAAGCATTGGTGTTCTATGTGAACAATAGTTCGTATATATGTTTTTCATAGAATCTAAGTCAATTCATAATTGATTTGATTCATACACATTGATTTTCCACTAAGCACACTTCGATATATTTGCATGGGATGATCAATTTTTTGGTATGCGACTACATGGATGTACCAATGCTGATCAAGATCATGACTGATGATATAAGCACATCTGTGTACTACCTTAATATGATATTTTCCATGATATTTTGGATGATAATTTTGTAGCATTAAGCACGACCGATGTTGAGTACGATCTTTCTACCATGGATAGATGTGAGGCAAGATGAAGAAGCTCTTTGGAGAGCTGTTTCAGCAGGTTCTGGATATGACACGAATACATTGTGATAATAATGAAGGGGATCCGATTGAAAAATAATCCTGTATATTTATAGGACCGAGATACCTTCATATATTGAGATAGTGTTGTTGTTTGAGACAATCTCAGGCTTGTGGTTGCTACCTCCATCAGAGGGAGGCTGAACAATGTATAATTTTTGTGATATTTATATTTTTGTTCTAATGTAATATTTGATTTGATGTCCTGTATGAACATGAGACTGTTACTATTGAGACTGATGATTATTGGATATGAACATGATGACATGTTTCAGATCTACTGAGAGCAGGACTAATTGACAATAGTGAACCAACTCTTCCCCCCTGTTTGAGTTTCCGGGGTGAGGAATTGCGATGGAGGGATCCTAGGGTTGAGGGAACTATGGAAAATAGGTGTGCATGATCCATACTCTTGCAATAGGTCGGGTATATCTCCTATTGTCACCCATAGGGTGTGTGTGATCCTTGTCTGTTTTGACAAGTCGGGTATCTCCCCCTATCTTGGTCTATGCTGAGTTTACCCATGTTGGAATCATACCCACAACCCATGCTTGTTGGGATTGTTCCTCCCCATTTGGCCAATGGGTTGAGGAGGCTTGAGGGCGTGCGATTCTTACCTTTAGTAAGTCGGGTATCTCACCCAAGCTTGAATTATTATGCAAACGTTCTACCACAAGACTCTTGAGGGTCATTATTAGGAAGATTAATGGGCAATAGGATGGGTTGAGATGTGGTCCCCTATATCACCTATTGCTTGATATGGGGTTGAAGATGTTTAGCTCCCCATGAGATTCCGTGTTGAGATGTGCTCCCCAATGAGGTTCCAGGTTATGCTGGGCTCCCTGATGATAAACTCTCTAATTTTTCCTGGGTGGTAGCACTGGTCTCCTCGCTGACAGTGATTCCGGGTTGAGATGTGCTCCTTGATGTAGTTTCAGGTTGAGATGTGCTCCCTGATATTGTTTTAGATTGAGATGTGCTCTTCAATGTGATAGAAGGTGGTAGCTTAGGCTCCCCTCCGATGTCAAATTCTTCTTGTTTTAGACTCAAGAATGTTTAGCATATGAGCAAGGACAATCAATAGATGAGTAGAGATGAGCAATGCTGACATTTGATGATGAGATACTTGAGATTGATTATGATTTGATGACAAGACTCTTCTGATGACTACATGATGTAGTTGGAATTTCTCCCTAGCTGAGAGGGAGTGTTAATTTAGTAGCCCAATGACAAATTCCAACCATGGGACGATATTCCTCTTTTCAAGAGGATCACTTTTGACTTTTGAAGCACTCAATTTGGACAAGGGAATGTGTATTTTTGAAGTAAAGCCCACATGTGCATATTTGATCAAGTCGAACCTAAAGCAAATTGGACACCCTTAGAAGGCTATAAATACAAGTAACCTCAAACTCATTTGGACATCATCATGGAGCATTCTTCTATTCTCTTCTTTGGTTTGGCTCACATAGGGCTAATACAAGTTCGTGGAGATTGGTTGGCACATGTTCGAAATTGCAGGGTCCGAAGCTTACATCCCTGGTTTTAGGGTTTTGGGTCTCAGCCGTAGGCATGTCATGGAGAAATTTTGACCAAATCCTTTTAGTCACATGCATGGCACATATTCCTTGTGACTGGGACCTAAATATTGAATTTTTAGTTGATCGAAAGTTTCACTGGTCGACCACAAAATTCAATAGTTGACTGCAGACAGTGACAATTGATTATAGGTTCGTGAATCAGGGTTTTGGATTATTGGCATTTTTGGATTATTCTCATCGATATTGTCTATTTTTTTTTGCTGGATAGGTTTATTATTGAAGATGTGTATCATTCTACTCTCTTTTGCTGAATCGTTCAATGAAAATATGCTAAGAATAATATTTTGAAAGGGTTTTCCCCATAGTGAGTTTTTCCCTGGTCTTTGACCAATATTGGTGTCTCTACGTGTGAATTCTTTTCTTCTATTGTTCCTTTATGTTCGATGCATTGATGATGATGTTATTATTTCTATATAATGGCACACGCTGCTAAATAATGTTGTAAACCTGAATAATGATATGATTCTATGGGGTGAATTTAATGTGTAAATGAAGAAATGAAATTATAAAAGAAAATAACAATATAGCCCTAAGAAAAAATTAACAATTGCTTCTCACATGTGTGAGAGAGAGAAAAATATGAGTGATGAGTGTATATGAAAATGAGAAGTTCAAGTTTTTTTTATAATGATTTTAGGGTTCCCAAGAGGCAAGTCTCTTTGCAAATTAAATATATATATATATATATATATATATATATATATATATATATATATAACTTGTGTAGCTAGGCAATACCTCCCACAACCACTCAAAAATCAACACTTCCTCTTAGCTAGGGAGTTATTCACCTTGACTTCCTCAAAATGCCCACTTAGTTGTAAAATTTGTCCATCCCAAGAAAATATTAAATGAGCCCATTATGTTAATGTATCCATTCACTTCATGTTCCAATCCAGAACCACATGGAAAGCATCCTACATCAACATCATGCAAAGGATCTAGTCACCTACTAGCCAAATACCCTTCGGTGATATGGTCAAGTTACCAACTAAGCAAGTCGTCACTTGGAACTAGGTCAATTTTCCCTGATCAATGGGGAAACCTTGAGCCCATTTACCATTCCCCCATGTCATCACATAACAATTGAATTGTAAAAATACTTGCTCGATGCTTTTAGTCATTCACTCTACCCACTAGCCAAGTAACCCTTGGAAAATATGGTCATAACCTTTTGACTAGAGGAGTACTCTAGGACCTGATGCTATCTAGTCCATTATCCCTAACCACATTACATGGCACCTGGTTAATATGCTTGACCTAGGGATAATATCTACCCCAATGCTACAACATCAACACTCCCTCTCAATGAGGGAGGCATTCTCAAACACTCCAAGTTTATCCCTGATCAAGTATGCAAGCTTCATTCGGGACAAAGGCTTTGTGAGAATGTCAATAACTTGTTTGTCCATAGGAATGTATTGGAGCCTCACTACTACCTTTTGTACCATGTCTTGTATGTAGTGGTACTTGATCTCAATGTGATTCGACCTATCATCACAGTCATTTCCAACACTTGATCGCGCAATCCTATGAGCAACTTCTAAATCCACACTGCTTTGAAACTCGCCATAATAGCTGCAATATACTCAACCCTCTAGAGTGTTGAGTGCGACAAATGTCTACTTCCTAATCATCCAGGATATAATAGTAGAACACATAATGAAGCAACATCCTGATGTTCTCTTCCTGGCTTCGAGACTTTCTGCCCAATCAGAATTTGAGTATCCCTACAACTGTACTTCACCATTTGGGACATATCTCAATCCATAATTGACTATACCACACAAATATCTCAACACATGCTTTGTCACAATCCAATGTACATGCCTAGGTTCCACCATGAACTAGCTCAAAGTGTTCACTGGAAAGCAAAATATTAGGTCTGGTATTAGCTAGATACATCAAGGATCTGATCAACTGTTAATACATAGAGGGATCCACTAAATCTAAGTCAGAGCCTCTCAGCTTCTTCAGATTGGTCACCAGGGGAGTGGCCATGGATTTGCAATCCATCATCCCAAATCTTTGAAGGATCGTAATAATATACTTTCCTTAACCAAGGAGTATCTCACCTGACTTTTACAATACTTCTAATCCTAAGAAGTAATGCATCAAACCTAGATCCTTCATCTCAAACTCAAAGGCCAAATCCCTCTTACACTAATCAATGAGATTTTATGCTCTTGTCAAAAACAAGTCATCGACATATAACAACAAGATCATAGGCTCACCTTTAACAACCTTGTATTAAATATTGAGATCAACATTACTCTTGGTGAAACCAAGACTCATCAGTTATCCATCAATTTGAGAATACCAAGCCCAAGGTGCTTGCTTGAGTCTATACAAATCCTTCATCAATCTACAAACATGAGACTCCTTTGCATGTACCTCCCTGAGGTTGCTCCATGTGCACTTATTCCTTAATTATTCCATTGAGGAAAGCAATTTTCACATCCATCTGATGCAATTTCGAACCCATAATAGAAGCAATAGAAATAATAATTCTAATAGAGGTGAATGGAGCAAATGTCTATTCACAGTCCTCTCCCTCTTTCTAGGAGAACCCTCTTGCCACAAATCTCACTTGTACTCCTCTATGATTCCATCTAGCACATGCTTGATCTTGTAGATCAACTTGGAAGTCACCATTGACTTACCCTCAAGTCTCGACACAATTTCACACACATCATTATTCATGATGGGCTGATATTCCTCCATCATGGCATTCTTCCAAACTTGTTGGCCTGCTGCCTTCTTATAGTGGATGGATCAGAGTCAATGATGTGAATCATCAATGCTACATATCTTGAGTACTTCTTAGGACATTTTCTTTCCCTGAAGGTGCTACGGGGAGTTGAATTCCCCTCTGCATCCTTCAATGTACTTCGAAGCCATTCTGACCTCTTCTTGGATTCTAGAACAATTACCCTAAGTGGGTCCATTGGCTTAATGGGCCCTTATGGGTCTTTTTGATGATCTAAAGGATGTTCCATAGGTACAAAAGGACCTGAACCCATATCCTTGGGAGCCTCCCGCTCCTCATCATCATGAGAGACCCTTTGGTTCTCCAGTAGGATACATCCTTCTTTTCTACCTGACTATCTACTTCCTCTGAACTAGAAGATCTTTCAGTCATCTTGCATGGTTCTAGACGTTTTTACAATTTCTCCCTCTCAAACACAAATCACTCTTGCTAAGTTTATGTTGGATCTTGGGAGAATCCTCTGAGATGCCCTTTAAATCTCCTAGGTTAATTATTTATGAACACTAGTGGATCTATGTCGCTATTCACCCCACACATATTTTAACCGTTTAGTCATTGGTGTTATGAGGCTAAATCTCTCCTTGTATTAAAATTTGTATGTTACTCCATTGGAATTAGGTTATAATCTACCCACATCGTATTTGAATTTATAAAACTTTTCCTCCATAATTTATGTGATTCTTTTCTTAAATTTACGTAGAAGTAAAAAGTAAATATGTAGTACATTCTTTATATTTTGGTAATTAAACATATATACTAGGACCCACCATAATGTATGCAATTCTTTGCATAATTTTAGGTAGGAGTAAAATTAAATATGTTTTACATAAAGATTGTAATAACCCTAAAAATTTACAGTGCCCACCATTATTTATGCTCTTACACCATGTTGATTTTCTAGTGCTAATTAGACAAACAAAAATTTCTGCATTTAATATACTTCCAAAGATATATGATATTACTTTAGCACACCTCAAAAAATCATTAAGCAATTACAAAGAAAATTCAACTTGTCAAACATTGACTATCTCGGAAATTCGACTCGTTAGAAACTTCAACCTCTTCCTTAGAATATGAGTGATGAGTGTATATGAAAATGGGAAGTTAAGTATTTTTTTATAGTGATTTTAGGGTGCCCAAGATACACGTCTCTTTGCAATTTTTTTTTTAAACTTGTGTAGCTAGTGTAACTAGGGAATAACTCCTTTAGCTACCCAAAAATCAACATAAATATCAACGCCTTTTCCTATTTTAAATCCGTACCATGCAGCATAGACTCTCTTTTGTTGAAAAAAATTACTATATGCTATAATTTTTTTTGTTGTTGAAAAGGAATATGAATATTGGTTGTTTATTATTGATATGTTACTATTATATTATGTTTATAATGATTTCTATTTGTTTTATTGCAATTTTTTTTTGTAATGGAGCCATAAAATTTTAATTACTTCATTCTCTATGGTTATTTGTAGCTTATTCTTTTATAGTTAAATAAATTTGCATTTAAATTAATATATTGTATCCATCTATATTATTTTGTTTTGGCTATGTTATTTATCTATTTTTTAATGTTGTTTAAATTATACATGTCATATTTAACTCTCCTATAATAAAATACTATTATTATCTGTAGCTTACTTTTTATAATACAAATAAATAAGCATTTGAACTAATGGTCTATATTATGTTATTTCTTTATTTCATTTAGATTCTATTTGCATTCTGCTTAACTCACCTATATAACACATTTGTATATTCTTCATTAACCCACTTCAACAGAATTAAGTGATTTTCCTAGATTAAATTTTCATTTACAATAACTCATTCCATCACGTGCTTACAATGAAACCCAACTCAATTTTAATATGGAGCATGATATAGTTCATAAATCAACCTATCTTCTGAAAAATCACTTATTAGAAGTGTTTGTTTGTAGATGTAAAAAAAATTCAATAATCACATATCTATTAGAAAGTTTGTTTGAATTAAAATCAACTACATTACTACTTAACTCACCAATACCACAAGAAGAAACAAATTCAGAGATTTTTTCTTAACTCATCAATGTTACAATGAAGAAAAATAATTCAATGGTTGTTTCTTAACTCACCAATGCTACTATGAATGATATCGATAAGAAAAAACTAGATAACTTAGAGAGATCATCTCCTTGAAGTGACTTTATTATACTGGAGATGTATAACATATACCTATCAGTGATGAACATGAGAAAACTAGAACCATAAGAATGATTGCATTGTTTGATATGAGCTAAAATATATTTTCTTAAATCTCAATGGTGATATTGGACAAAATGGTAGTACATACAAATTTATAAAATGTTCATTCAATTTATATATCACAATGTATCAAATTAAAAATTAGTAATTGTTCTTAAATGTGTAAAGAAACACTTACAAAATTGATAATGAAAAAAAATTGAGAAGAAAAAAAACATTTTATATTTGTAAAATATTTGAATTGGGTAGAATATTAACAAAACATAAGAAACTTCGTTAAATAAGACATCCTTCAATTGAGATATAAAATAATTATTGCAAAGGTTGTTTACACAAGACAATATTTTGGAAAAATTCTTTGTTGACTAAGAGTTGACATGTCATGTTAATAGTTGGTGACCTTAGCTTGACATCTCGAGTTGATAGGTGAAATACGTTAAATTCATGGAAGTGGTACATTTAATTCCTACAAGATGAAAGAATTTGAAGAATGAATAAAGATAAAGAAGAAAATGAAAATGATAATATTTATTGCTTAAGTACAAATAATGTGTTACATTGGGGGGAAAATAATGGGTCACATAACTAACAATTATAAAATGGTAAAATTCAATAGATTTAAAACAAGAGTAACTTAAAATTGGAAGATCACAATCAACTCCCTACCAGCTAGGTGATTACAATACATGTCTTAATAATCTTTTCATTGTTAGTGATTTACATATTCCATTTTTTTGGTCATTTTCCCTTGATTTTCGTCATTCATATTTGAGCTGTCCTAATCAAATAAATAAATTAACAAGATATAGTAAATGCCATGTATTATTTATAAATAACATGGTGCTTATGTCTATCAACTTGTTGAAAGAAATGACCCACTATAACCATGTCACTAATTTGAAATTCAAAACCATTATCTATGTGCATTCCAACCATTTACTTTTAATTTGTGTGTAATGCATGAATAGTAGTACAAATTTTGTGGATTCCCTTTCAATGTAATGGAAACAAACACATTCACTATGCAATAAATTTCTCTATATATAATTCAAATGGTATACATAATTAATTTTGTACACATCTAGACCTTTAATTTTTTAGAATATGTTATATGTACCTTCCTTGATACTATCTAAAATTTACTCATAGCGCTTTGAAATCATGGATTCCTCTGCATTTCACTCATCTTGAGTTACACATCCATCACATTTAATCTTTGAATCCAGCTCCACATATTTCCATGGTTTCCCATACCATTATTAATGTTTTCACATTAATCACGGGTTTTCTACTTGCATACTTTCTAGTATCAATTGTATGCATGTTATGCAAAAATTGGGTTTGGATAAAGAGAAAATCCATGAACCATCAACCCTACCACACATTATTGTGATCATAGGTTCACATCACATAAATACATACACTCAAAGGACACTCGCAAAATAACTACATTTGTAAAATTAAATACAAGGCTATAAATTATATGGTTTTAATACAAAATTCTAATCTTAAACATTGTCCTTGCCCTCTCATTATAGTCATGGCTTAATTTTGATTTCCAATATTTAATAAAACTATAATATGATGGAAAAAGACATGCCATTAATTCATTTGGTGCCTCTCAAGTGCTTTTTTTATACAAGCACCTACCCCATCATGCTCTCCCTTTCCATTTCCCATTTCAAGTAACTCCAAATAGGCCTATCTCTTTTTTTTTTTTGAATTCATTTCGACCAATAAAAAGATATGTTCATTTAAACTAATCATCACATCCATTAAACCAAATCCAATTTCTTTGAAGTTGATCCCATGATTTTTGAAATCACTATAAATTATATCAAAGCAACGTTAAGCAAACAAATTTTGCTGGTCATGGTATTCAACTAAAGAAATCATGGAAGCAATACAACATAGTATTAACTCTATCACCAATTTTCTCTTGTGCATGTCTATGTACAATGTGCACAAATTTAGTAACCTAGTTAGAATGATAGTGTCCACTTTGTATATCCCTCTATGCAACAAATGCATCGCTTTCAATGAAGTCAACCATTGATACTAATGTTTCATTAGGAAATACTTCACAAGTTTGTTTGAATCATAAATCCTATCACCTAGCCCCGTGAGGGTACTTGAATATTTATATATTTGATCTCTAAAATTCTACATGAAATCTATGATGGTAATGTCATCTTCAACTAGATAAAGAAATATTTCTATCTAAACTTCTAAAAAAAATTATAGTGAAAATGTCAATGTGACTCATTTGAAGGAGAAAAACCATAAGATTGTATGCTTTGATGCCAAATGTTAGGAAATAAACACCCAAATAGCCTGAAAATATAAAGAGTAATTCCACGCCTTGAGGATCATATATAATAATGAATGATAAGCCTCTTTGAGGGAGAAATCCCATTTTATAATATAACAAATGTATAAGATGAGATGATTTCTAAAATTAGGTCTCCTTGGTATATAAAGGAAACAAATGGTACAATTATCATTAAAGGGTCTAGCTGACAACACAAATATAACAATATAAATGCGATACTCAATATATATGGTTTTATTTAAGGTTTAACATGGAGCTTTATCTAGGTATTAACAATAACTATTAGTTTTTTTTAGCTTCAACAACCATGCAATACTTGAGCTTGTATTGATACTAATTTTATTTAAAAGAAAATCAAATATCTTATGAATATGTACGCACCTGATGCAAACATAAATCATATCACCTTGAATGTTAGTTGATTTAATATTGTCAAATAGGTTCTTATCAATAGGGATTCCATTGCAACTATCTTTTAAATGTGAAACTCTTCCTACAAGAGAGCCTTATTGTTTAGTTGTGAAATTTAATTGCTTAAATCGCTGACCATTAAATTATCAATTCAGATGATGTAATCTTATGAGGTGATGGAAAAATATATGCAAGGTTGGGTAGAAATCTAATCTAATGCAATAACTCATTTGCTAGGTCACTTCCAAAAATTGAATTCGAGAGGGAAATATGCTCTATTATCTCAAGGATTGATATGGCTCTGTTTTAGTGATTAACAAATAAAACATTCACTACTAAAAATTGAGCCAATTTTCAACCACCATTTTCCACTATTGCGATGAAGTTTTGTCATTATAATGACAAAATGAGGCCTCACTAAACGTCATTTTTGGTACAATTGTATTATCAAAACTTTTACAATCATGAGAATTTTGATAATAGTTATGGACACGTGTCGTAAAAGAGAAAAGGTGTTTCCTAACACAAATGCTCGTTGGAGTTCCATGTCGTCGCAATGCCATTGGAAGGATGCTTTCTTGGTGTCACAAGACCGACAAAAAATTGCGTCGGTCGACCAATGACATCAAACATCCCTCAACAAACTTTCCATACCTACCACGCTTACCATTCCATGGTTGGATGTTACCAGTCATCATAAGACTGACAAATGTGGGCGTTGGTCGATTGACGACATCAAACATCCTTCGACGAACTTTCTATACCCACCATTCTTTTCATTCGATGGTTGGACACTCTGGTCATCATAAGATTGACTACAATGAATGTTGGTCGACCAACGACATCAAACATCTTTCGATGAACTTTCCATATCCACCACGCTTTATGCTCAACAATTGGAGTGTTGCATGTCATCATAACTCCGTCGATCACTATTGTTGGAAGACCAAAAAACTAGAGTATTTATAAAAAAATATATATGAAACAGAAACAATCCATATGACCCTTGTTAAGATCCTTTGGGATCTAGCGAGGCTTATTCTTCCTATTAGTGATATCCATTAGAATGGTTACAATGAAACTACTCACATAGTTCCCATGGAAATGGATGTGATCCACAGGGCACTACCGAAGCAATAAGAATGAAATCTCATTTTTATTTGTGAAATATGAATAGGATACAAACTATTAGGATTTGTTTCCACTAGCATACCCAGGAGGAACATATTGTCCAAGATATTAAAGGATCATCTTGAAACAATTTGAAGAATAAAACCTCAAGAGAGTTGACTCAAGGTTTAAACCTTTCCTAAGCTTAAATCTATTCAATAGCATAGAGAAGCATGGAATATAATAATATGAAGCATTTTAGAGAAATCCATAGATGGTAGTTCCATATTGAATAGGAAATGAACACATGAGGGAAGGATGCACAATCAGGAAATAGGGAAATGACAAAATATCCTCATACCTCCTTGTTATAAGATTAGGGTAAATATGGTCTTTGGGAAGCACAAGTACTAGTATTTATGAACAAGAAGGGATAAAATATGTATGTTGTTTGGATATAATGCATAAGTTACAATAATGCCAAAATTCATGAGCTTGTTGTTTTTCTCTTTACTAGGCATAAGTAGATAAATTGTTGGCTGAAAATGGATTTGAAGTGATTGAAATTGTGTAATATTGAATCTATTTTCTCAATATCCTTAGCAACCACTTGGGGATATTGATACAAAACTATATAAGGCTCTATATCGAATAGGATTGGAAATCCAAAAAATCTATAAAGGACAAGTGCTTAAAAACTAGAGGGCTGAGATTCATTGATTTTTTTTATAAGTAGAACCATTGTAGTCATATAATAGGTTCTATCCTGAAGGTTGTAAGATATATTCATATGTTAATAAGAGGCCACTGTTATCCATTTTTTGATACTCTTGTAGATTTGTGCTTGTTGGTGGGCTATTCTTACCTATCCCACTAGAAATACAATGAGAGTCAATGCAACTGAATCAATGGTTGTCTATAAACTTAAAACCCAATTTCCAGTTTCTTCGAAGTAGGCGAGTACTAGGTTTGGTAAGATACAACTGAGATCAAGAGCCAAGTAGAACCAACTAAATTAGGATACTTTCGAAATCCCTTTAATTAAATTTTGTTCATCAAATTGATCTGCTCCAAATGTTACGATACTGGGCTGGTAGCCACGATATCCTAGAGTTGATGTATAAAGCGATATATCAAACAATTAAATTTCAGGAAACAAGGGTTTTTCACACCTTAAATTCACATTTCCACATCCAAATGGATTTAGTAAGAACACAGATGTTGATAAAGGCAAAAGAACAAGATCCTATTCACAAATAGGACCAAGCATAATTAATATTCTTTGATGAGAATGATAATAATATAAAAAAAAACCTATATCCTATGTATTTTATGTCCTATAAAAAATTGATGACATATGCCTATAAGAATATGCATCTAACATGATAAAAAAGGGACAAAAATGCAAAGGAAATGATATGACATGTACTATTAGATATGTAAAGTATAATAGACGTAATGGCATTGACAATTACTGCAGAGAGGAATTGATCCACATTCCATATCTAGAAAATGAGAGTACAATCAAGAAATAATATTCAACTTGGAAAAATGGCTATTTAGAATTGAAACAAAGCATAAGTAGAAAACAAAATTATACATTGCTACATTGGCTACATGCAGTGACATTCACACATGAAACAATCCATATGATAAAGAAAGCATACTAAAATCAATGAATATGCTTGGAAGATATGGTCAGAATTATTCAAGGTGTTGATACCAACTTGACCATACCATGCTTGATGGAAAATTTTATGCCATAAGAAATTCATAGAGGTGGTGAGACAACTTTGGAGCATTGTAGACAAAAACAAGTTAAGCCAATTATTGTGAAATTTCAATAAACAAGAAATTTAATATCACAAAGATAAGAAATATTTTGCATATTGGAATGGTAGTCACAAATGATATCACACCACATGTAATATGTAAAGCCCTCTAAAGAAGCTCAAGATACATGGAATTTTTTTACAAGACATCCTATGAAACCAATGTTCTCCATTTTAAAAACAAATTCTATAGTCTAAGGATGCCAAAAAGTGACTCAGTCACAAATCATATCAATGTACACAAAAATACAAGAGATCAAGTTATTTTTGTGGGTGAAAACCTATAGAACAAGTATCTCTCCGCTATAACCTTTAATAATCTACCTTGATCTTCTCAAGAATTTATGAGATATTTACTAAGAAAATAATGGGGTTAGGTTAGGAATAAAGGGACTAATGGAGATGAATATTACCTTTATCTTATCTCCATTAGTTTCTCTATCCAAAGAGAACTTAGACATTGATATTATCCACCAATGTTGCTAACTACTTTAGGGATTGTTTTGACCATGTCACAAGTGGCATCAGAAGTGGTTTGGAGATGATTACACTCTGTTGATATAACTGATGTCTATAACATGGTGGATTCTTATATCTGTAACAATACCCCCCTTTCTAATATACTCTCTTTATCATCATGATATCATCGATCAACCTTTCATCAGTTCATTTTATACAAGCCAAAATCATGTTACATTCATCCATAATGACTGGGATTATAACAACTCCTTAATATCACTAAGATTAAAGCATATTTTATCATTAATAGGGTAGTATTTTATTT
>APFE030421202.1:0-17979 GCA_000404065.3 Pinus taeda
ACTGGTTCCCAGATACTCTTGTGCATTGGTGTGGCTCTGAGAGGAACTCCCAAATACTTTGTGGGTAGGGAATCCCTTTGGAAGCCAAGAATTCTTGAAATATTTCTCTGAATAGCAATGCTAGTGTTTAAGAAGGAGATTTTTGACTTAGAGAGATTGACTTCCATACCTGTAGCCATGGAAAATTCCTTCAGGATTTTATTGTAGGCTAAAGCTTCTTTGACTATGGGAATTCCTTGCTCCATGGTATCATCTACAAATTGTTGGCGAGTCGGAGCTTGACCATTCTTAGATAATTGAAGACCTTTGATTTTGCCCATTGCCTTGGCATGCTTAATGGACCTTCCAAGTCCCTCCATCATGAGAATGAAAAGAAAGGGAGAGAGCGGGTCTCCCTGCCTGACGCCTCTAGAAGGAATGAAGATATCCGAGGGAGAACCATTCACCAAAATTGAAAAGCTAGAAGTAGTCACCAGAGCCATGACCCATCTGACCCAGTTGTGGTCGAACCCAAAAGCAGTGAGAACCTTCTTGATGTAAATCCAATTCACCTTGTCATACGCTTTGGAAATATCCAATTGCATGATCATCCCCATCTGCCTTTTATTGGTAAGCGTGTGAACCACCTCATGGGCTTTAATAATGTTATTTAAAATTTGTCTACCCTCCACATAACCTGATTGTTCCTCAGCCACTAAAGAAGGAAGGAGAGGTTTTAGTCTATGAGCCACTCCCTTAGATATTATCTTGTATACCACGTTACATAAATCTATGGGTCTGTACTTATCTGCAATTTGAGCCGAATCTTGTTTGGGGATTAGGGAGATGAAGGAGGTGTTGAGGGCTTTCAGGATAGTTTTTCTACCCCTCGAATCCTCCACCACATTCAGAATACCCTGTTTGACAATATGCCAACAAGCTTTAAAAAAATGCACATTGAAACCATCTGGCCCTGGTACTTTGCAATTCTGCATGTCTTTGAGAACCTCGTTGACCTCCTCTTCAGTAACAAGTCTATTAAGGTTTAAATTGTCCTCTCTAGGCACCAACTTAGGGATATGCCTTGTAATTTCCCTCATGGATTGTTCCCTGTCTGGATTATTTTCCCGAGTGATGTTTCGGAAATGCTGAGAAAGTACAGCTTCAATATTCTTATGAGTGTTCTCAAGCTCCCCATTCTCATCTTTGGTCGTAGAGATTCTTTTGTATGCTCTATTAGCCGTAGTGGATCTGTGGAAAAACCTTGTATTCCGCTCTCCTTCCTTGAGCCATTGAACTCTAGACTTTTGCCTCCAAAATATTTCCTCTTGTTTGCATAAATTTTCACATTCTTGATGGTGTTTATCACCCTGATCACTTTTGACTTTGTCAAAGCCATCTTTGATCAATGCCTCGTTGAGTTCCTAAATTTTGATTTCCAAAGATTTTTTGTTCACAAAAATGTTACCAAAATCCTTCTTGTTCCATTCTTTGAGGCTGAACTTGATATGCTTTAGTCTTTTATGAAGGAGGTACATTTTTGATCCCTGGAATTGCAAGTCTTCAGACCACCATTTTTCAATGTTACTGGTGAAGTCCGGGTGGGAGAGCCAAATATTCTCGAACCTGAACGGCCTATTCCTGGGAGAAACCATACCCTTCATTTCCAATTGAATCGGCCAGTGATCGGAACCTCCAAAGGGAAGAACTCTTGCTGATATTTCTTTATCAATAAGCATAAGCTCCTCTGATATCATAAACGTGTCTAATTTAGAGGCTACCTGTGCCGCACCTTCTCTTTTATTGTTCCAGGTGAAAAGGTTGTTGCTCAATTCTGAATCGACCATTTTCATATCATCTGTGAATGATTGGAACGCTAAGGAGCCTTTGTTTAGCGCTCTGGTACCTCCTCTTTTTTCCCAAAAGAGATTTTATCATATTAAAATCACCTCCCATGATGCAAGGAATTCCAACCTGTCTCATCCTGAGATCAATTAGGGATTCTAGCAATTTGAGTTTGTCATCTATTCTTTGAGGATCATAAACATTTGTGACCAGGAAGGTTTCTGAAACCCCCACTGTTTGAATGACCACTGATAAGTAATTTCTAGATGCCTCTCCATCTATTATGCTGAATTTTTGGGGATTCCAAAGAGTGAGAATGCCCCTCGCTTTGTTTTCAGCTTTAACCTCTAGAAACTCAAATCTATTGAGCCATTTGCCATGAATTAGTTTTAATTTATGAATGGAAAATTTCGTTTCCTGGATGAAGATCATATCCGGCATTTCTTGTTTCATTCTATAACTAAGCATTCTTTGCCTTCTTTTACTACCTAGACCTCTGATATTCCACGATGTGAACTTCATAATTAAAGATTTGTAAAGGAGTAACTCGTGAGGTCTTTCATCTTACCCGAGTCTATCATTAACTTTCCACACTCCATCAAGAGGTCCTTCTGGTTTTTCATGCCCCTCTTCTTTCCTGCATTTCTAGTAGCTAATCCTGGAGTTGATTTCATTGTTTTCACACCTCTGTACTCCTGCTTGTCAATGGTTTTTCCTTTATCTAACCCCCTTTCCTCAGTTTTCCATAAAAACCAACTGTTGTATTCTGTTGCAGTGTTCTTGGGGTTGTGAATCTATCCCTCCCGTGGTTCCCTGCATCAAGAACCCTTCTAGATCTAGGTGTTCCTTATCTGGAATTTCCTTAAGTTCATGGTCCTCTAGATCTGTTTCACTCTAGGTCATACCCTGATCCATCTCTAGCTCTCTTTCAATCGTCATAGTTTCTTTCTTATTACCAATCTCATGTTGGGTTGCAGTTTTCTTCCTTTTCCTTTTCATAGAGACGTTCATATCCATTAAATATCAAATTTCAATATATTTAAATTAAATTAAATAATGCGTTTTTGCATAAAGTAATATTGTAATATATCATATGATTATGAAAGGTGATATTATATTGTTGTGTATAATATATTGCTATAATTTCGATCAAATTAAAACAAAATGTACAATTTTATAGATATTACATTTAAATATATGATGAAAGGTTACAAGTTAAAAATTTCAATTAATCTTAAATTACACCATTACATTATTATGAAAAATGTATATAAAAATCATGTGTGTGCACGTTTTATATATAAATGTAAAGAATTCAAAAACGCATGAATAACTAAAACATCAATTTTTATATTTCAAAGAATTTTATTGTTGATGGACGAAAGAAATGAGTATGTGATGGGTGATCCACGCAATTAAGAGAGATGGCTTGGTGGCCATCCTTTTCCACACACCTTTGCATCATGACAAATGGATTTGATTATGTGAGAATTCATGAGACCTCCAACACTATTGTCATTGGTTTTTGGGAGAGTTCTCGTTTGTTTCATGGTAAATATTTGGGTTGCGCTAGTGGAAGGGAGGGTTTGAATTTAATTTATTTTTTAAAATGAGAAACAACACTATGATTAAAACTTTGCACTCCAAGAGTGGTAATTTGGTAAACAAATTAACCCTTCACCAACAATTTTTTGCTTAAAACATTTTTCTTATATTCTTATTGTTTCATTATAATTAATAATTATAACATAGTTTCTATTTTAAAATCTATATTTTTGTCATTTTTTCTAGTAACGAAGTTAATAATCAAATTAAAATTAATTGTAAATATTAGAAGTACTTGATTATAAGTTTTGTTCAAAAACATTATAAACACTCTCTCATAGAAAAGACAATGCAATAGGCCCTACTTTGTCAATCTTGTTATCATTTTAAACTTAAAACAAATCATAAGAATGACTAATTCATTTTAAATTAAAGACCATTTTGACATAGAGTAGAGGAGAAGTAAAGAAAATACACAACCTAAAGTGATTTGTTGTGGGTTGGCTTAGGTAAAGAATGATAATGGTTGTTTTTAGACGAAAATATGCCACCTTATATACAAGTATGCAACCATTCACCATGAAGTCCACCATTAGAAACCATTACTTTAGAAACATCATGTTTAATAAGATCATTACTTAATGGTGTTAGGATCTATAGGTATTACAAAAATCATGACATTATGGGCCTTTGGAGTTATTAGGGCTAATGGTTGCATACTCGTTTATAAGGTAAGAGCAGTTTAAGTTCAACTCTTCTAGCAATAAAGAACAACACATATGTTTGAGGAGCTTTACAACATATATTTTTGAACTCAACTAAGTTTTCTTAGTCATTCTACACTTGAATGAGAATTGCGAAAAGAGAATCACGCAAAATAGAATTAGTATGGTCATTTTAATTTCCTTATTTACATGATTATAGTCCTACACATATAATCAATTAGTTCAATTAAAATATGTGGAAAATTGAGTTTTCTTTTCCATGGGAAAGGTTTGAGTTCTCCTTCAGTGAGTCGCTTCGGCATAGGATATATGGATTGAGATTTTTAATTAATTTTTAAATGTTCACATAATTAATTTATGTTGCGAGGACCTACAACAAAATTCTCCATGCAGATTTACATGCTTCTAGGCTTCTCCTCTCAATGATTTAGGCATCTGAACCCAAGCATTGTTTTCTCCAATTACTTTTTCGAAACCAAAATGATATAAATTATACACACACACACACACACACACACACAATTGAGAAGCGAGAGAATAATATATTTTTTTTACAATGTCTAATCTAATCATATAGGGTGTAAGATGAATCAATTCTAATCTAATATACACATTGCATATACTATCTCCTCTCTTCTGTGTCTCACATATGAGCATGTGATCTTCTTTTAATAGAAGCTCAATTCCATTTGGAAACCAAGGATTATAGAGTAAAAAAAGTATTACTTGTTAAGGGATCATATTTTAGAAGTTTCATTTAGGGTTTTGCTTGCAAAGGATGTGGACACCATCTCTCATATAAAAAATTGGTGCTTGCATCATAGAAATATACACTTCTATTGCTAGCCTCTACAACTAGCTCAATAATCCTACCCCTTTCTATATATATATGAAAACGAACACAAGAAGTATTTTGATATTTCAAACGGTTGTGTAAGTGGCACCATTCAAATAAATAAAAGGTTTCAATCCATCAAACCTTGTTGTAACTCCGTCAATTTCTGAAGCTAAAAGAAATATTCAATCATCAACTTTCAGAAATCCCCACAAAACAATACATGTCATATGAATACATGAGACATGAAGTCTCACAATCTCACATCGAAAATTACCAATTTAAACCCGAGTTTGACATGAATCTACGTAAGTTTCTGAGCTAAAGTTGTGTACGTAGAATTCACAATGTGTCAATATGCATATCAAACATAGATTTTGATGCATTTAAGAGACGTCAATGACCAATTCCACCATGACCTTATGCCTCCTCCACTCCTTTTCACAGATTAGATTTCATAGGTGACTATACTGTGGAATTACAATATACACATATTATACAAAAAAGAGGAGAGCCCTTATCGAGAGCCTAATAGTCCATACTAACATGTAGCGATCCCTCTCCATATCATTCTGAGTCACAGTCACGAGAGAGGTGTGCATATAGGCAACATTAATGTTCGCCTAATCTTTGCAATCTTAATCCATGCTCCGTGAATAAATGGATGTGCAATACCCTTTGACACTATCATCGAACTAGCTTTGCAAGCAGTAAATTACATGATCAATGGAGCCATGACTTACATTGCATCAAGAGTTCCTAACATTGATTTTTCCATTCTTCGTAAGCCCAAAGTGTTACTTAAAATAGTTTTTACAGCTGACACTGTGAAAGGCGCCAACCAAGTGGAACACAAATTTGTATGGACTACTAATAACGTTTTAGGAAAATAATAAACCATCAAAAATGTGTTTTGTGAACTTTATAACACATGAGGAAAAACACAGGCAAAATGTTTGAACGTCAAATACTGGCAAAATGCCTTGTGACTCACATTTTGCCCGCTAAATTCCAACCCTCGTCGAGGGAAGTTGCTCAAACATAAGTCAAAGAAACTCATCTCTATCTTTATTGATATCTATTTTATATAATATAAAATCACACAAACAAAATGAAATAACTATTGTTGAATTTTATCACGAAAATAAAAATTAGAAAAAATCACCATTATAATATATGAAAAAATGAATTTAATTAGGGAAGGGAACATATTGGCTATAATAATATTCATATATATTTCGAAATGGAAAGAGCTCTCGAATCCCTTGTGGTGCCTAGGGTTTCACCCAAAACCCTAGCTGCCTAATCTTTGCTCTATTTCCATGGATTTTCTGCACATAGTTCAATGGTGAATCATGTGTGATTTGGCAAATAAATATTTTCCTTTTGCAGTTATGGCTTGCAATCAAGCTATGTCTTCTTCATTTTCGTACAATTCTATGTTGAAGTCTCGTTGTGGTCCTCTAGTGGTGCAAGATAATTTTTCCGTGTACATTCTTCTAGATGAGGAAGCTTTAACCTGTGAAAAGTATTTTTCAAGGAATGGTTTGGGTTGCATGTTTTATGGGTTATGGGCATGGCTTGTGGATATGCTTAAATGTATCTCTAAGACATGGAAGCCCCTTTCAAGGGAAGAGCTGAATATTTACCCTATGGCACCAACTTTCTTCACATGATTGGAGAGAAGAAGGCTACATGTGAAGTGGGGCAATGGTTTTGGGGGAGCACTAGCCTCTCCATGCAACTCAGGTGTTCCACTTTCGATCCGGTTACGAAATAAATTTCTACCACCCTAGTTTTGATAACACTATTGAACCCTCCCTTGGATTTTTGGAGTCATGCATTGCTTTCCTCCATTGGGAACGTGGTGGGAAAATTCCATCGTAGTTGTCCTTGTTAATAACATAAGGAACATCACATTAGAACATAGTAACAAGGATTAGATGGAAAACCTTGGGTAGGTTAAAACTTCAAGCAATTTCCAACAAGCACTAGTGGGTAAGCCCAACTACTCCTAAATATTGTGCTACACACTCCACTAAATCCAATAAAATCAAGACCAATAGAAATGTGAGCACCCAAAGGATCTTTAAATGCAATAACTCCAAACTTGAAGAGAGGGAGCCCCAAAATTCAACGACAATCACCAACTCTAAGAGAGGCCACAATGTCAAGTTACAAGTCTCATTGACAAAGTCAAAGTTACCCATCTCTAGCGCCAAACTACTAATACATAGACTAGTCCAAAGCACAAACAAAACCAAACCATTTTCCGAAGGTGAAAAATGGAAAAAGAAATTCCTAGTGGCAACATGAAATTTGTTGTGCATGTTGAAAGTCCCCACAAATAATACCACCTATTAGGAGGGAACTATGTAACACATCATAAAATCAGTTGATAGAGACAAGAGTGAAGACTTCCCATACTCTCCAACTTAATAAGAAATGCTCACAAGTTTGGTGAATAGGGTGGGTTGGCCACCCAACCAACCCTCTTGAATTGAATTGAAATATGAAGCAATGGGGTGGTGAGAAAGCCTCCCAACCTTATGGGTACTCTTGACATCCACCTCCATGAGGGGATAAAACAATGGTCATTAATATTTATAAACAAATAATTTTAATTAAAAGAATAAAATTATATATTTATTATATCTCAACATTTCATGAAAAGTGGGAAATTATTGGGGAAAGCATCATTGAATATGCAATTTAAAATTATAGAATTAAATGTCTCACAGTTAAATAAGTTTTAAATTTTTTTACAAGTCACTCCCCTACATATCAAATTTCAATGTATTTAAATTATTTTAAACTACACAAATTGTGCACACATGTATTCAACTTAATTCAAAACACACATAAAATGGCATACAAAACTCACACCATAATTAATTAAAAATTTAAACATTTCAATAAAAATTCACACTTTTTTTATTATAAAAGAATACAGTGAAATATACAATATAAACTTATACTATCATATAAACAAAATACAAATTTTTTAAATGTTCATGCCTCTCAAACATAAAATCTCCAAGTACTTACATTAATTTAAACTATTGTAAAACCCAAAGTGTTAATTTATTATATCTAAACATTTCATGAAAAACATGAAACTATGGGGTAAACTTAAATGAATATGAAATTTAAAACTATATAATTAAATGTGATGCAATCAAATGCACTTTATTTTTTTACAAGTCACTCCCCAAAACATCAAATTTCAATGTATTTTTATTATTTTAAAATACACAAATCCTACACCTGTATTCAAATTAGTTCAAAATACATATAACATAGCATACAAAAATGAGAGTACAATAAATTCAAAATTTAAGCAATAGGAAAAACCCATAGCAATCCATAATTATATCTTTCTACTCCAAACACAAAGCCAAAACAACGAGTATTGGGGAATCAAATGTGCACACTAAAATGATCCAACCACACACACAATTAATTCAGATGATCCATTACAAAACCATCTTAAAATACAAATGAAAAATAAAAGGGTGCATACCTTGTCCGAGTGGGATCCCATGTCCTCTTCTCTTCTCTTTAGCATTATCTTGGCTCATAACCCCAACCAATTAGAGCCAAACTCCTCTTCCTCCTAACCCAAACCAACTAGATCTAATCTTTTCTACCTCTCCACCCAAACTGAAAAGGAAAAACCAAAACCCAGAGACAGACACAGTAACAATTATTCAATTAAGCATGGCCATGCTGGAAAAATAGCAAAAACAAACCAGAAAACGGGTAAAATCATCTAACAAATCTTATTTCTTCTCTCGCTCAGGCAAATCACAAATTAAATTCCACGCACTGGTATGGATCGCCCGATTGTGAAGCTCCACCGTTAGCATGAGATGTAACAATACCACATGTAAAAAGGCATAATCAGGGAAGCTAAGGGAAGCTAGAAAACAACGCCCACATGCCTGCCTCCTCTCCGCATTCATTTCCTGTCATAAGGACGGAATGCCCATCCTCGCCTCGCTTCACATGTACAACCTCCCTAATGCCGCAGGCTTATACTAATTATATCGATATAGGATTGGATGGGATATTTATGTTTTAGGGATTTCGTATGATTAAAGATTTTGGAATCGGACAGGCTGGCACCAGGTGAGGCGGTTATAAATTTGAAATGTGGCCGTTGAGTTTGAAATCAAAATTCACCAACATTACCCTCCACCTCCGTATATATATAATTAAAATATTGTTTTGATATTAATGTTTTAATTTCTTCTTTAATTATTATTATTATTTGCTCATGAATAGGGTAGAGTTTAAAAGGACTGGGTTATTTATTTTTTATGATATTATCAAGCTAAGAAATATAATGTACTATATAAAATGATTGGTTTAATAGAATGGTTTAATATTATATTGGCGTGTTTTATCTTTTTCTAGAGACTTGCATATATTAATAATATTTGTTTGCATCATCAAGTTTATCTCACACTAGACAATTCCAACTAATCTTTCACTTGCACATTAGTTCATTGTGCTCAATATGTTTCTTTTACAAATGCCAAAAAGTATTACAACAAACTAACTTGTTCTCTATCAATATCACTCAAAATGCTAACAAACTTCAATTGATCTCTAACCATGTTTTAAGAGGCACCTTCATACATAACTTGTGCCTTTCCTCCCTGCCTTTAGAAAACAAAATATTATCAAAGGCATACATCCAATACCTACAACTCTTTTTAGCTATAAATACCTTTATTTTCCTTCCAATCATCCATCAATCACACTGCAATACTTTTCCTCTCACTTCTTCCATCTTCCACATACTTTTCCATGGAAAGAAGTAAAGCATGGTGACCTTTGACTAGAGGTCATGGTATTCCCTAATCACATTGGAAAAAAGAAGCATGCTATTAATTCCTACATTTCTCATGGATTGCTAGGCTATATCCATTTTTGTCTTGTTTCAAACACAATACTTGTTTTCAATAACTCTAATAGCATCCACACCAATACTGATTTTATCATTGATACACATTCTCTTTCCTCACAAACAAGCACCATGACCTGATGCCTCCTTTCAAAGGATTTTGTACAAATCTGTAATCTCTATTTTATGTTCTTGATTTTTCTTTTGGGGCGGAATACAACAAATCACATGCATACCATATATGCCTCTCCTAGACAATATTTCTAAACTATGGTATTGGGGGGTAATCACCCGCTTTTCTAAAACCGAGAATAATATTCTTTTCGATGGGTTAAAATATATTATTTTTATTGGCAAAAAATTGCATCTCCCTCTTCTCTGCAATAGTGGAGCCATTTCCGAAGAAATGACATCCCAACCTCAATCACACGGCTTTATGAATGTCACAATAAAACTCCATTACGTTCTTCCACAGATTGTGACCTAACTCCTTAATGTTGTCTTCATAGAGTTTGGACAAAGGCTATGTGAACCATCTAACATTCACTTAATGCATTGGAGAAATTTGAACAAACTTTTCATCTTTTCAATAGTTTAGATATGGCACACTTCCATCAATCTTGCATTTTCTGCACCTACCTACAAAGACTTGTGTCACAACATTACTCAAACAATATTCATTCAACGAATAATGGGAGGATACTAGCCACCTCGCTATATTTGCTTTCGTTTATAGCACACCTCGCCAATCATACTTGGGAATGATGTTTACATTCTTAATATTGTTATGGAGGGCTACAAAATATCAACAAGAGATTATGATGCATATGACAACAACATTGTCTTCCTTCTCTCGAATCTTGCGCACACTAGGTCTCTTTGTCGATATTTTCGACATCTCTATTGAGTGGTTATCTTAGATCTCCACACTCCACCTATCATTTCTCGCGATCACAAATTTGAACAAAATAATTTCTATGTTATATCATAGTTTAAAAATTCAATGTGTGTTCAAAATAATAAGCCCAATAAACACAACAAAGATAAATTGTGAACCTTGCAGAGACCTCGAGGATACTCTATCTATTGAACCTAATCACTACACAAAATGACGTGACCGCATTGAAAGGTATGCATCATCCTCTCTAAGGATGTCTCTAGTTACTTTTATATGCTAGTGCATCTTTCCTCAATCTTTGGTGATTTCTAGAGCTTGGTCCAAGACTCTCTCTCTCTCTCTCTCTCAGTTACTTCGCATGTGTTCCAACTCGCTTTTGTCACTTGTTCATGTATGGACCCAACCCGCATTTATAAATTTTTGACCAACCATGCTTCTTTCATGAAAGTTGTTTGTTGCACTTCCTGTTTTTCTAAAGGCATGCATGCACTAGGAATATGTGTTTGGATCTCCAACACCTTGGTTCAATTTTCAACATCTCCATCCAATATTCTTCTTGAAGCATCTATACTATGCCACGTAACAATTAGAGTAGTGAATTCCAACAAAATTTCCACCTACACATTCATTGACTAAGATCAACATGTTTCCTTTACAAATTCCAAAAGAGAGAGAGAAAAAAAGAAGAAGAAGAAGCACAAACAACATGTTCACTAACAATATCATTGAAACTGCTAAGAAGTTGCATTTGATCCAACAACCTAACCATGTTTTCAAAGAAAACTTCATATATAACCTTGTGCATTTACTATCGAGTGTGAAATTTTCCATAAGTCTCGTTTTTCGTCTCCTTATCTCTAAAAACAACAAGTACTTTTTTTCATATGGAACTTTAATAGCACACGTAGAGCAATCTCTCCACATCTACAACATTTGGATTTCTTTTGTACAAACTTACAAGACAAAATATTAAAAAAGGTAGACATCCCATAACTAAAACTCTTTCTACAGATAAACGCCTTTCTCTTTCCTCCCATCATCAATCAATCATGCTACAATACTTATCATCGCGCTTCTTCCGTTCCAACATGCGTTTCTATGGAATGAATTATAACATGGTAGAGTTTGATTCAAGGGGAGGGAATTCCCTAATCAAATTGGAAATAAAGAGAGTGGCATTAACAATTGTTCTTCCTACATTTCTCGTAGCTCCCTTCACTATTGTGAAACATTTATTTTTTTCTTCCTTCGAAAATAATGCTTGTTTATGAGAATTTTTTTGGCGTAAATCACATGATATTTCATTTATCGACGCGTTTCGAACCAACTAGTGTGGTTCATCCTCATGACAAGTTGAAGAATCAGATCTAGCTTAGCATATTAAATAGCTAGAGCAGAACATCCAACGGCTATATTTCTTAATGCTATGTGGCATCCACATGTAATCTAAATGGCTCTGCGATGTCTGCACAAACGGTTCCGCGTCACACCATACCACCAAGGATGAGGTTTCACGGTGTTACCACCAACCAAGAATAGGTGATTTTAAACATGGGAAGTGTTCGGTTTCAGACCTCGCCCCCCTCCTTAACTCCGAGTACATCGGGCGGCGGACCTCATCATGAACATGGATCGTTGATTGGTCTCGTGCCCCTATTGAACCTTGGGAAAGTAGCTCCCGGTTAAATGGGGGACCCACAACGAGGATTTCCATGTTGAACACCCATATGTACAGCCATGGTGTACTAGGGGGCACCATGGTGATAATGGGCCGTTGAGTAGTATATGTATGTAAAACAATGTACTACATCAATTTTACTATACATCTCCTTTATTTTATCTCATTTTCATAAACATAAGTACAAGCCATTTAAAAATAATAAATAAAATATAGCTACCTCGTTTTTTTGCTGAAGCAAGTGTCAATCCTTCTATTTCATTAATCCAAAAGAAAAATTACATAATGTACAAAAAACCCATTCATTTACAAGAACTTAGGAAAAAGGAATCCCTGCCAATGACAAAGAACCCCCACCCTACTACAGAAATCACCGGACCAATGAGAAACAAACACGGTAAGGCAACAAGAACACCCAACCACTAGGGAAGTTCCACAAAAACACACTCCCCGGAGCCCACAAACGACAACAGTCACCCCCACCTGCGCAATACCCACACGCCATGGAAGAGGGAAAAGACGCGCCAAACAGGATGAATAGATATAACCCATCTCGCCCCACAAACCAACATGTTCAATCCAAACCGTTGATCCACGATGTTGGATCCAATGGCCAGGAATCATATCGCGCAACCTAACACGACGGAACGATAGTGTGCGATCGAGGGCGGTTTCCAAATCTACCACCCTGCCACGTGTTGTAATCCCTATGGGATCGCTACCGAAGCTGCAAAAGCACAAACCGCTCAAGCATCGTGCGATCTCCGAAAAGCCAACTGGGGCGTGGTTTTCAAGCCCGAAAGCTGAAATGGGGAAAATTCCAGCTACCGGAAAAACTAACCTCGCGTTCTGCCTATTCCTACTACGAAATCTGAACCCGATAATGTGCATGTTTGGGAAATGACCAACCAAATTGCCATCCGAAAAAATGGGGACCCCGTTCAACTGACTCCGGGATAAAATGAGACATAACTTAGCTTGCCCTCCTCCCAAGTACATACTGATAGGTTGCAGTGGTTCTTGCCAGAAAAATCAATTCATGCTTGTCATCCTGGCCCGATATCGAACAACTTCTCTGTCTTTTGTAGCTTGTTCCTCGCAGAGAGCCTTTAAACGGTTTTGAGGTATCTCCTTCCACTTTTTCGCCATCCCGCAATCTGCATTGTTCACACCTTGGTTGGCGAGTGAGTCTGCTAGCTTATTGGCAGTTTGTCGAACATGGTTGAAACTAACCGTTCGAAGCCCCTGGAGGTGAACTTGGATTCTTTGGTAAACCTGGATTAGTTTCCAATGATTTGAGACTTTCTCTGTCCGAGTACCATAGTTGATTCTTTTCACAGAGTTAATGGTAATCTCTGAGTCTGCTTCTATAATGACATTTGAGCCATGGTTCTGAGTGAGAAACTCTAGACATTGTTCCAAAGCCATTAATTTTGCCATATTATTTGTGGCTCTTCCTAAATGGCAGTGGAAGATAATGATAATACTGCCCTCTTCATCTCTTAAAACTCCTCCAAAACCAGTTGTTCCCAGGTTGCCTTTTGAAGCCCCATCAATGTTGTATTTTAGATAGCCTTTCGGTGGAGGTTGCGAGAAAACCTTTTCTGTAACCATAGCTATGTCCTTCCTGATTAGTCCTTGGGGAGTAATCCCTTGCATTACCAGTTTCCTCAGAGTTCTCAGCTCAGCCTCAGAGGGGGGATTCTTGGGGAGATTGCACACTGTGGTGCTAATAGCCTCCGGGAGCTGTTTTAGGATCAGATCAAGCAGACGATGATGGATAGACTTTTCATTCTTGAAAATTCTTTTATTCCTTTCTTTCCAAACATTCCAGATAGTGAAGTTTGGCATGAAGGCCGAGGCCAAATTAAGGAACTCATTCTCCGAATAGTTTCTTCTCCACTTGTTTAGGGTATTTGTGATACTACTTCGGTCCCTATCTGTCTGTTGGAAAATGGTAGTGAAAGAATCCCACAGCGAGGTGGTGTAAGCGCAGTTGTTGAGAATGTGCTCCATTGTCTCCTCGTGCTCTTCAGAGAGCTGGAATCTAGTAGGCCCCATAACACCCCTTTTCCTAATGTTGTCCCAAGCTAAAATTTTCTTATGATGAGCCAACCACATGAAAAGCTTGATCTTCATCCAACCTTGGTGCTTCTAGAGGCGCTGCGAGGTCTTTTCTGGAACACTGGAATCAAGCCCAAGGAGAATACCTTTAGCTTCCTTAAGATTAAAGGTGCCTTTATTGTTATTGCCCCATCTCAATTGATCCTGCCCCTCTGTTACCAAAATCATCCTTTGTTTTAGCAAGCTCCAAAGAGCCTCTGCTTTTACTTTTATGGGGCTATCATCTCCACAGTCAATTTTTCTCCAGCTTCTCCACTTTCCGGAGATCTCAGCAAGATCCCAGAAATCCTTTACTTTGTTTAACCCTTGGGAATCTGTTTCCTTCTTGAGGCTTAAAAATCCTCTGTTAACAGCGTTGGTTCTCGTTGCCATTTGTCCTCCCAAAAGAGTGCAAGCTCTCCTGCTCTGATTTCCCAGAAACTGTTTTTTTGAACTAGGCTTCTGTTTTCCCGGGCTCTATTCCAGATGTGAGAGCCTTTTAAATTTCCAGACATTCTTATGAGATCATTAGTGTGCCAAGAGCTGGCATATTTCTCTTTCGAGATCCTTCCCCACTGGGTTTTTGGCTCTTGAACCCATCGCCACGAAAGCTTGGCTCCTAGAGATTTACTAAGAATCTCCTGATCATCCAAGCCTAGGCCCCCGTGGCTCTTGGGTTTATAGATTTTATCCCAAGAAACCAGGGCCCATTTCTTCTTTGTTTCCTCCTTACCCTAGAGGAAATCCCTTTGGATATTCCTGAATTGCTCTAAAACACCTTTGGGAGCTAGGAGGGCCGATAACATGAAAATCGGGATAGATTGCAGAACCGACTTTGTCAGAACCAACCTGCCTGCCAGGTTCAAGACTTTCAAGATCCATTTTTTTACTCTGTCCTGCAACTTATTAAGCAATGGTTCCCAGATACTCTTGTGCATTGGTGTGGCTCTGAGAGGAACTCCCAAATACTTTGTGGGTAGGGAATCCCTTTGGAAGCCAAGAATTCTTGAAATATTTCTCTGAATAGCAATGCTAGTGTTTAAGAAGGAGATTTTTGACTTAGAGAGATTGACTTCCATACCTGTAGCCATGGAAAATTCCTTCAGGATTTTATTGTAGGCTAAAGCTTCTTTGACTATGGGAATTCCTTGCTGCATGGTATCATCTACAAATTGTTGGCGAGTCGGAGCTTGACCATTCTTAGATAATTGAAGACCTTTGATTTTGCCCATTGCCTTGGCATGCTTAATGGACCTTCCAAGTCCCTCCATCATGAGAATGAAAAGAAAGGGAGAGAGCGGGTCTCCCTGCCTAACACCTCTAGAAGGAATGAAGATATCCGACGGAGAACCATTCACCAAAATTGAAAAGCTAGAAGTAGTCACCAGAGCCATGACCCATCTGACCCAGTTGTGGTCGAACCCAAAAGCAGTGAGAACCTTCTTGATGTAAATCCAATTCACCTTGTCATACGCTTTGGCAATATCCAATTGCATGATCATCCCCATCTTCCTTTTATTGGTAAGCGTGTGAACCACCTCATGGGCTTTAATAATGTTATTTAAAATTTGTCTACCCTCCACATAACCTGATTGTTCCTCTGCCACTAAAGAAGGAAGGAGAGGTTTTAGTCTATGAGCCACTCCCTTAGATATTATCTTGTATACCACGTTACATAAATCTATGGGTCTGTACTTATCTTCAATTTGAGCCGAATCCTGTTTGGGGATCAGGGAGATGAAGGAGGTGTTGAGGGCTTTCAGGATAGTTTTTCTACCCCTCAAATCCTCCACCACATTCAGAATACCCTGTTTGACAATATGCCAACAAGCTTTAAAAAAATGCACATTGAAACCATCCGGGCCTCGTGCTTTGCAATTCTGCATGTCTTTGAGAACCTCGCTGACCTCCTCTTCAGTAACAAGTCTATTAAGGTTTAAATTGTCCTCTCTAGGCACCAACTTAGGGATATGCCTTGTAATTTCCCTCATGGATTGTTCCGTGTCTGGATTATTTTCCCGAGTGATGTTTCGGAAATGCTGAGAAAGTACAGCTTCAATATTCTTATGAGTGTTCTCAAGCTCCCCATTCTCATCTTTGGTCGTAGAGATTCTTTTGTATGCTCTATTAGCCATAGTGGATCTATGGAAAAACCTTGTATTCCGCTCTCCTTCCTTGAGCCATTGAACTCTAGACTTTTGCCTCCAAAATATTTCCTCTTGTTTGCATAAATTTTCCCATTCTTGATGGTGTTTATCACCCTAATCACTTTTGACTTTGTCAAAGCCATCTTTGATCAATGCCTCGTTGAGTTCCTAAATTTTGATTTCCAAAGATTTTTTGTTCACAAAAATGTTACCAAAATCCTTCTTGTTCCATTCTTTGAGGCTGAAGTTGATATGCTTTAGTCTTTTATGAAGGAGGTACATTTTTGATCCCTGGAATTGCAAGTCTTCACACCACCATTTTTCAACGTTACTGGTGAAGTCCGGGTGGGAGAGCCAAATATTCTCGAACTTGAAGGGCCTATTCCTCGGAGAAACCATACCCTTCATTTCCAATTGAATCGGCGAGTGATCGGAACCTCCAAAGGGAAGAAATCTCGCTGATATTTCTTTATCAATAAGCATAAGCTCCTCTGATATCATAAACGTGTCTAATTTAGAGGCTACCTGTGCCGCACCTCCTCTTTTATTGTTCCAAGTGAAAAGGTTGTTGCTCAATTCTGAATCGACCATTTTCATATCATCTGTGAATGATTGGAACGCTAAGGAGTCTTTGTTTAGCGCTCTGGTACCTCCTTTTTTTTCCCAAAAGAGATTTTATCATATTAAAATCACCTCCCATGATGCAAGGAATTCCAGCCTGTCTCTTCCTGAGATCAATTAGGGATTCTAGCAATTTGAGTTTGTCATCTATTCTTTGAGGATCATAAACATTTGTGACCAGGAAGGTTTCTGAAACCCCCACTGTTTGAATGACCACTGATAAGTAATTTCTAGATGCCTCTCCATCTATTATGCTGAATTTTTGGGGATTCCAAAGAGTGAGAATGCCCCTCGCTTTGTTTTCAGCTTTAACCTCTAGAAACTCAAATCTATTGAGCCATTTGCCATGAATTAGTTTTAATTTATGAATGGAAAATTTCGTTTCCTGGATGAAGATCATATCCGGCATTTCTTGTTTCATTCTATAACTAAGCATTCTTTGCCTTCTTTTACTACCTAGACCTCTGATATTCCACGATGTGAACTTCATAATTAAAGATTTGTAAAGGAGTAACTCGTTAGGTCTTTCATCTTACTCGAGTCTATCATTAACTTTCCACACTCCATCAAGAGGTCCTTCTGGTTTTTCATGCCCCTCTTCTTTCCTGCATTTCTAGTAGCTAATCCTGGAGTTGATTTCATTGTTTTCACACCTCTGTACTCCTGCTTGTCAATGGTTTTTCCTTTATCT
>APFE030421219.1:0-31242 GCA_000404065.3 Pinus taeda
TGTTGTGCCCCTATTGTCCCCATATTTTTATTACTATGCCCCATAGAATCCCTCTATTTTTATTTTTGTGGCTTTATATTATTATTGTTAGGTCGGCTGGGTTATATTGTGACTCCTCGACTCCTATATATAGAAAGGAGGTTTTTTCATTTGAATCATCCAATAATTGTTCATTTATGTAATGTAAAGGAGGTTTCCCCCTCGAAGAGGCTGAATTTTAAGGCGTTGATCTATCTTTTAGCTGGTTTCATAACAAAATATATTCTAGAATATAAGAGCATTGTAGATGTAGCTGAAGATATTCTTGTCGAAGGATCATACCTAGTATAGGACCTCATCCACAATGAAATAAAATTGATCATGATTAAGAATATTGTAAGACCTCCATCGTCAAAATAAAAGAAACATTTGCAAGGTAAGGGTCTTCAAGATCTTATGATGGAATCTTCAAAAGAAGATTCATAAACAAAAGCAAATGTCTCATTGGGAATACAATTCATGGGATTAAAGAAAATGATGTTATGAAGGCAATCTAAGATGGAGCAAGAAGGGCCACATCATGGACGATCAATTGAAGATAATATGATCAAAGGAGAATAAATATGAGGTATGTATGCATCAAAGTTTAGTCATGTTATCATATGTATATTATTAAGTCATGGGAATAGTTATATAACATGATCAGGTATGACATAATCTCTTTCACTAATGACATGCTCGAAGGCATGTACTAAAATGCAATGAAAGTCAACAAAAATAAATACTCACATAAGGAGTATAAGATTCTTGACTAAGAAGCAAGTGAAGAAGGAATGCTGACTAGTCCTAGAAGCAAGCAATGAAGAAGTGCTCCCACAAGTAGCATAAAGTGGTTGACCAATATATCCAAGAAGAATCAATTAAATAAAGAGATCAATCATGTGAAGAACACCATGATTGAAAAGAATCACTATTTGGCAAAATACTTTGAAGACAACTCCCAAAAGAAGGCATGACAACTTTGACAAAGGAAGAAAAAGATGAAAGGACCCTTGACACCTGTGAAGGCCTTGGAGATATGAAAGGTGCATATAATTGATTCTAATCTACAAAGATGTCATGATGAAGAATCCATCCACAAAAGAACCATTTAATGTTGAAGCAATATTAGGATGAAGTCATGAAGGGCTGCTAGATCAAATCACGGGAACAATCAAGTACAAAGAAGCATCCATTTGAAGAGTAGTCCGAAGCATAGACACTATAACAAGGAATAACTAGATGAAAAGAGAACTTGATATATGACAAGAAGGCCACTTTCCGTGAAGGAAGAAATGGCATGACAAAGAAGGAAGGAAAGTGATCGATGGATGGTGCCATACCAGGAAGAAGTTTGAACAAAGAATTCATGACATCAAAGGAAAGAAGGAGATCAAGAAGCTGGAGGACCCACAAAGAAGAAGTTGTTGATGAATGGAAAAGTCCCTAGCCAAGAGGGAGTTATAACAAGTTCCCAATTACAAAGGACCTTGGACAAGTACCTTGTCAGAGGATACTTGGGCATGTCTTCCTCAATTGAAAGGAAGTGATAGACACAACATTATTGTCTTCACTTGGGAAGAAAGAATTGGGGGATTGGGTAATCATCTGGCATCCGATACTCTTTGAGGATGTGTAGGGAATACAAGATAATATTAGGCAAGAGGATCAATATTCTTTGAAAGCTGGGAGCCAAAGATAAGAATAGTCTTAGAAGGTCATACTCAGTGAACACCCGGGGGGTATGTACCTTGAGAGACAATGACTAAGGTGTCTATAAATCATTGGTCTCACCAACATTCTGCTCTAATCTATTGAGAGATAGAGCTATCAATCAAGGCCTTGATGTGGAAACAATGTTGGTTACTATGATTCTATAACAGATGGATTTCCAATCCGGTTTCTCTTATGTGAATTCTTTAAGATTGAAACATATCCAAACACCTTGTAATGTTGTATGAATACCTCCCTAGTTAAGAGGGAGTGTTGAAGGAAATGTAACTAGGTTCAGTCTTCATAAATGTACTTTTGATATTTGTATTATTCAAGAAAATAAATATTATTTTTATAATATATGTCAATGAGTTTCTTGCTCATTGGAACAGGTCTAACACATGTTAAAGTGCTATAGGTTAGTCAAATAGTCAAAAGAAAATGTTGAAGACATTAATGGTATGTGTTAAATTATGGTATGTTCTATGCTTATAACAGTTTACTTCTTTTCCTTATTATATTCTATAGATTAGCAATCACATATATATAAAGTAAAGTGCAGATAGAACATTAAACGATCGACAGAAAACAAGCCAAGACAAGAGACACAAGATGTGGCGGCTAACTAGGGACAAACCCCACAATGTGTGGGGAAACCCTTTGATCAAATCTTCTTTTATCTTCAATAATTCAGCAGAGAGAAATAGTACAATGAATATAATTCATATTGTTGCAGGATATTATCCCCTAAGGTTCTTGGGTGAAACCTTAGCAGACTGAAAGTTATCTAAGTTAGGAAACACACACACACACAACCATTTATGCTATAAAAACTACTTCTAGGGTGAGAGGGGCATACCTGAGGTCCTACGTTTGGGTAGTTACTCAAGGGTGCAAACCCTTCTTCACGTCCCTTCCGCTCCTTTGTCCTGTAAAAACCACAATTCCACGAACTGCAACAGTATATGGACAAAGTTTTACATAAAAAATGATCTTTATGTTATATGAGAGATGAGTTAGTTACAAACTTATAAACATCTATTCAAGTATGAACTTCACATATAAATATCATTAACACAAAGAAAGGAGCATTTCGGGAACAAGACGTGTTTCTTTATTAGACAAATAGAATAATATGGAAAAAGAGCAATATCACCTGAACCGCTTCTGCAGGCTCCAAGCTCAGCCTCCTTCTGGATCCGTCCTGCCTCAAGCCACTAGTAAGTCACCTTCCATTACTCACTCCAAGATGTGATGGGTAAAGAATGAACATCCAATCACAAGGAAACAAGGGTTTCCTATACAAGATGGGGGAAGTGCAGAAGGCACAAGGGTCTTCAGACCTGATCAGGGGGAAGAATCAGTATAATAACTTTGCTCAAAAATTTCTCCTCCTTAGGCCTTCCCCATGATGTCTTTTTATACCAACTCCAAGGTAGTTTTTAGTTAGGAATTGGTTGGGGACAGTTGAGGCCACGGGCACTAACAGGTGATCAGCAGGTAAAACCCGCGATCTCCGCCCGAAAATAAGGAATTTTTATATTTTTTAAGTGTTTTAATACATATACGCGGGTTAGCTATGGAGAACCCGCGTATACACGCGTTTAACTCAGGGCAATGTCGCGTACAGGGAATAAAACACTGTTTTTTAGATATATGACCAGGTCTGGAAGGAGGGGTTGCCCTAGGCCATGGCTGAAGCATCACAAACCATACTGGTGAGATTTGGAGCTATAACAAGGTCACCTTCTGAGAAGACATGGGGTTTGACATTTTTGTCAAACTATGCCTTGACTCATTTCTTATGGGCTTCACTAGCCAAGGCGGAACCATGATGGGTTTCATCCAATTGGATTAATTCCATGAAACGAGCCTCCTCTTCTGAAGTTTTGGGGAGAAGTTCGACTACGAGCTTGAGGGACGACATTTCGCACTAAATTGGTAAGATTGCTTCCAGGCCATACACCAGCTGACAGGGTGTAAACCCTATCATGTTCCTCATCGATTTCTGGTATGCCCACAAGGCTGAGTACAGGATCAGGTGCCAACTCCGTTTATGGACTCCAGTCATCCTTTGCAAGCACTTCAAGACTTTGTTGATTACCTCAACCTGTTCGTTAGCTGCAGATAATACAGAGTAGAGCTATCGTGGGATAGTCCTAATTTGGCAGCCAACTCAACCATCATGTGATTGCGAGAATGTGATCCATGATCTGTGAATATAGCTTGTCGAACACCGAATTTGGAGACTACATGATTGAAAAAGAAAAGAGCAGTCGTTTCACCACTATTGTTTAATGTAGGCATTGCCTCAGCCCATTTCGTAAAATAGTCAACTATGACTATGATATACCCATTCCCCCTATCGAGGTGGTGTTACAAGTCATGAAATCTATGCCCCATTTGGCGAATGGCCTAACAGAAACTACTGGCTGTAGAGCTGTGGGTGGAATTCTTGTTTTGCGACCGAATATTTGACAAGCATGGCAACTTCTGACTGTGGTTATGCAATCCTTGAACATTTTTGGCCAGAAGTACCCTACTCATAAAATATTTTGTGCTGTAGCATAGCTAGATTGATGCCCCTGACAGGCACCTAAATGAAAATCATTTAGGACCTTTTCAGCCTCCTCATGGGTGAGGCACGTCTGTAGAACTATATCGATACCATGATGGTAAAGTGTATCATCGATGATCATGTAGTCTTTTGCTTGGTATCGAGTATGTTGTTGCTCTGAAAGAGAGGTATTAGACCTATATTTTTGGGTCTGGAGATAAATGATTATATCTCCATACCATGGATCGCTTGAACATATCATAAGCAAATATTCATCCATGATTTTTGCATTGGATTTTGAATCTTTGGAGGATGATGGGAGATTGCATAGTAACTCCGTGAAACTAGGGCTTTTGTTGATTTGGATTTTATGAATTCTAGATCAAACTCTTGCAAAATTTCTATCCATTTAGAATATTTCCCCCCCAGTAACTGTCGCGACAAGATATATGTCATGGGGTTGCAATCTGACAAAATGGTAGTTTTTCGAAAGAGGATATAGTGTTGAAATCTCTGTATTGCTTGAACAGCTACAAGAGCCAACTTTTCAACATAGGAGTACTTGGTTTCTATATCATTTAAGTTTCAACTTAAATAATAGATAGGAATTTCAATTCCATTGTCTTCTTGAACTAAAACCATTGCTATGGTTGTATCTGTTATAGCCAGATACAGGTTAAAGTCTTTTTGATAATCAGGAGCATACATTAATGATGCTTTTATTAGGGATTCCTTTAAAGCATCAAAGGAAGCTTTCACGACCTGATCCCAGATGAAGGGTACTTCTTTTCTCAACAGACGAGTATAACCTTTAGCAAGTTTGGCGTAATTTGGAATGAACCTCCTATGAAAGTTTACTTTCCCTTGGAGTTTCTGAATCTGAAGAAAATTTGAAGGTGGAGGCAAATCAATGATTACCTAAACCTTACAGGGGTCGAGATGAATCCTATCTTTCGAAACTACAAAGCCAAATAAATAGCCAGGATAGACACAAAACACACATTTGTGTGGATTGAGTTGTATCTTGTAATGTCAGCAATGTAGTAATATCACTCTCAAATGCTGCGGATGATCGGTCAGCGTTCGCGAATGAGCTGGAAGATCGTTGAGATATGGTTGAATGATGTTCTTGATGTCATGGAAGGAATAATTCATTGCCCTCTAAAAGGTTACCCCTGTGTTCCTTAAACCAAAAGGTAGCTTGTCGTAAGAGAATGTGCTCCACAGACAAATAAATGCAGTCTTTGACTGGTCCTGTGGGTGGATATTTCTTTGATTATACCCCCAAAATCCATCCATAAATGAAAAGATTTTAGATCCAGCGCATTCATCCATTAGCTAGTCAATGAAGGGTGTAGGGTAGTTGTCCTTTGGACAAGCTTGATTTTCATCCCTATAATCGACTCACACTCTTATCATTCCTTCATTTTTCATTACAGGAACAATATTCTATACCCAATCGGTTAGAGGAATGAGGTACATGAAACCAGCATGGAGAAGTTTTTCAACTTCTCCCTTGATGGCAACAGCTTTCCTGAGGTGCACCTACCGAAGTTGTTGTCGTACTGGTTTGACATCTGGATACATCTTAGTTTCATGTTCACCTATACTCGAGTCAATGCCTGGCATTTCTTCATATGACAATCAAAGACATTTTTGAACTTGTGAAAGACAGCGTAATATATTTCCAATTCTATAGGAGAATAAGATTTTCCGACATGAATATTCTCTACAACATCTGGTTTAGTCAAGATATTTATGGCGATATTTTCTTCAATATTGGATAGGTTTCACTAGGAATCCACCGTATTTACAATATTCGATAGGAAATCAAATACTGAAGGATGATCAAGGTCACTGGAAAAATCTTCTTTATAATCTTGAAGATGGGAACGATGGTGGTAATCCTCCCATGGTGCCCTGTCAATCATCATTTATTGAACAATTCCTTGGTCTGTAGAATGTACATGCGACCAAGGATCTGAACGGGTACCATATTCCTTAGACCTATCTATCCAAAAGCTTGATGAGCATTGATTTGGGTTTGCCTCCCATGGCGAAAACATTGATTGCTACAATATTTATATTGGGCTTGGAGGCAAAACCTCGCGATGATCCATGTTAACATCGTGATCGGATATCTTCTGAATGGAAGACACCATATTGCAGGTTCTCACCGTGGCCACTTCTGCCAGATTGTTTGGAGGCGATAGGGAAAAAGTACCCATCAATGTCGGGTCTTTTAGTAGGCCTACTCCAATATTTTGAAGTGACTAAGAGCTCTTGTGGATCATCAGAATGCTTCCCGTAACTTGTAAACTGTTGGGAAGAAACGTTTGTTGGTCGACAATTATAATTTCTCCTTGGAAATGAAAAGCAATCTTTCTGAAGTATGTCGACACAATAGCGGCCATAACATATGCCCAGGGCCTTCCCAGTAGGATGTTGTAATCGAGGTTTCCATCGATAACTTCAACATCAATTTCTATTGTTTTTCCCCCCAGTTCGACTTGAAAGTTACTTAAAATATCGTATGGAGTGTATGTTCGTCCATCAAATGCTTTCAATTTCATTGACAATCGCGACAAGGGTGGTGAGCCCAAAGTTTTCTAGCAAATCATTGACATAATACATGTAGATGCTCGCTCATCAATAATCGTTCAATGAACAGTTTTGTTGAGGGCTTTCACTTGAATAAGGAAAGTAAGTTGAGCTGGTAACTGAGGGTTATATCCTTTATGATTAAAGGTCACAAGATTGGGATCCGCTAGGTCAATCCCACCTATTGCTGATAATAGAGCCTACTTTTGCGAGGGGAAATTTTGTAGTACATTAAGTTTCAACATAGTAGACGAGGATTGGGACAGGTCCTCTACTATATTAAAATTTTGTGCTACTCTAGCATGAGGATTAAATGTTGATTTTTGTACTACTCCCTTTGGCGGCTTTATCGTTAGCTCAAGAATGATGGGTGGCAAAACTTCGGTGGAAGTTGTTGTCGAACTACTAGGTTGATCAGTAGCCTTGTTGTTCGACAGCTGTGGATTTCCGTAATCTTTATTCCTTGTCGATATCAAAGCATCATTTTTCTATTTCAAAATGGAAAACATGAGCACTTTGGATGGGGAATCATTGTCATTAGTAACTAGATTGGTTCCTGGATTTGGAAATGGATCAGTCAATAGCGCTGAGGTTTTTGAATTCTTTAAGATTTTCCTAAGCTTAGCTTTATGTGGATAGTGTTTCGTCCAATGATCCTCATCACATATAAAGCATGGATGATTTGGTTTCCTTCTCCAAATGGGTTTGCAGAAGATTTTTCAGGAGACAACTCCTCCTGTTTCTTCTTTTTCCCTTTCTTTTTCTTCTTGCCCCCTGGTTGTTTCGGTTCTTTGCCTTTGTCAGTCGATACGGCATTTACCTCTCAGGTGAGAAGTTCTTCATTTTCATTTTGACTAGAAACCATGCGAGATTTCTTTGATGTAGACTTTATAGTTTTCATGCTAGTCGTACCTATCACACCATCACTAGCATGAGAGTCTTTGTTGTATTTAGGAGGAGGAGGAACAAAAAATTCTAGTCTAGGAGCATCAGGGATTTTTCATAGAGCATGCCAGACTGAGTATAAATCAAGTCTAGATATTTCACATGAGAAATGAATTGCTCTTCAGTGAAGACCCCTCCTTTTGCCACATCTTCTATGATAGAAGGTAACAATAACTTAATAGACCATTCAGCTAATAGCTGATCAAGAACATACATTTTTACCATTCTATGACATCGCCGCCACTCATGGATATGATCAGATATGTGAGTGGCTGTTGTCTGTTTGAAATTGGTAAGAAGATTTGTTCCTGTTTCGTACCTTATGGGTAACGGAAAACAGGTTAAAAAGGTTGTGGCAAGGGTGTTGAAGTTATCAAATGAAGCTCTAGGCAATTCAATGTACCATTTTGTTGCCAGACCAGTTAACGTTCGCTGAAAAAGGCGAAGCCTAATCAAATCATCATTTAAAGTGTTGGACGAACAACACATATGAAAGGTCATCACATGATTCGATGGGTATTCACCTAGATTTCCATTAAATTTAGGAATATCTGACGGAAGTTTATGAGGAATCGCCGGCCACCAAGGGGCATAAGCAATTGGATCATTTGTTAGCCGATTTAGATCCAGTAACTCTAAAGTCGCCACGAAGGGTAACTGTTGATTCAGGTTGGGCGAAGCATATGCAATATAAGATGGGATTTCCTGAGTAGTGTGTCTTTGCATACCAGCATAGTGCATTTGATGTTGATAACTTTGGTAAGGTTGATGGGAATAACCACTATGAAATGATTGACGTTGACCATTTTGAATATATAGCTGCCCATTACTTGCAAAGATTTTTTGCTTAGACCCTTGGTAAACTCATTGGAATTGTGGTTGTTGATATTGCACCAGCCATGGTTGTGAAACCATTTTTTTCTGCCCAATACTAGATATTTGACCAAGATGAGGGGTAATAGTACCCATTTGAACCTGGGTTGCTTCGGTTAGGGAGCCACTAATCCATGATTATGCCTATGTCCTGGAGACAGGAGGCTGTTCTATTACGACCTAAGAAACTTGAGGTTGGAATACAACAAGGAACACTTGTACTTGCGACACTGTCACAATGGCCAATGTAGTGGGGATATTCGACACAGGGAAGCTTTGTTGCATTGAGTATACAACTCTTGGTTGTTGAGGAAGTATTGGCACCCAACCGCTAGATGTAATTCCAGCATGACCCGAATTCTGTTGTGAACTCCCATATGGTTGTTCTCCCGGAGGAAATAATGAAAGGGAATACTACCCCCCACATGGTGGTAATCCAATGCTCAAAGGAATGATTGGCCTTTGGGGGCTGGACTACCCAAATTGATACTATTATGAAGGATCAATTTGTTGAGACTCAACATAAGATATTCTGGATATTATTCTGGATGAACAAATGGGAAGAGAACATACTATCAAAATAGTCCCTAAATGGACTCCATCTAGCGGTTGAGAGCTAGTTGGGACAGATGGTGCACTGGTGAACATTTTTGGAGTAGCAACAGGTGGTTCTGCTACTGCTACGTTAGATGACATAGTCCTAGATGTAGGAAGTTGTTCAGACATATCTAGTCTATCCAAGAGATTTCCTAGCGATTCTACAAGAACTTGTGATGAAGGGAGACTAACTTCTGATGAATAAGGATATAGGGTGATCCCGGCTCCAAAATGCAATGGAGTAATGGATGGAGGATCCTGCACAATCTCTTCTATAGCAATCAATCGAGGTGGGAGAGGTAGACTGTCAGGTCTGTAAAATATTTCTAGTGCCGAAGAAGGTATAGATGTAGTAGCGACAGTTGTTCGAGCAGTAACACCTTCCGAATCAGCTATAGATGTAGTCGGTTCAGGAATAGATGCATTTATCCTTACACTCGAACCCATTCTAATGTCCTCTTGCGGTCGTTGAACTTCTTCTGTAAAGGCAGGGGTACCAAAGATGGTTGGAGTAACCAAAGTCCCTGAGGATGTTGGAACACAAGTTCCAAGCAAACCAGGGGACTTTGATCTGGTTAAACAAGTTCACTTTGTCTGGAATAGTTTTGTTTCTGGAGTCAAAGAAAGTTCACTCATTAATCTCCATGAATGATGGGGTTTCGATTGACTTTCTTCCACAATTTTTGATTACTTGATCAACTCAAAATAAAGGGGAAAAAGGGATTCCAAATTTAATGAATTTTAGACGCTTTGACACAACTTGCTTTTTCAATTTTTAAGAGTCGAGGAAAAACTAAAGATGATTCTATTCTTCTTCGATTTTTAATGGGCCTAAAGTGACAAGTGCTTGGATGGACCTTTTCCTTTAAGGAGTCTGAAAAGGAATGGAAGAGACTACTCTGGAAATATAGACAGAGGGATTACCAAAGCAATCACTAAACTACAGAATACTTTTTATAGTATGGTAGTCAATCTTCCTGAATGTTGTGTTCAATGCATTATGATTGATAGGGCGACATACACGGCTTCCTAAGGATAAAGGATATAGCCTATTGTGGTCTCCCAATATATACTCGACGATACGTGCAAGCACAAGTCCGTACTGCACTTGTCATCTCAAAGAGGAGGAATCACCCAACCTACGATGAAAGCAATAGTTACCAGGCTTTACAATGCCGGAATACATCTCTAGCCTACAATTCTAAATGTTGTGTGTTAGGTTCCAAAGCGTTTTTATGTTCATTCAATTTATTTTACAGTTGAAATTTCTTAAGAAGTTTGGCTTTCAGGTTCACCGTGTGATGTAGATATACAATTCCTAAAATGAAATCTAAGATGCTAAGAAATCATTTAATCTTCTTTTTGTAATGAAAATCATAGCTACTAAGGAAAGAGCAGTGGAATTCTTTGAACATAGAGTAGAGAGCACACACTAGATGCACTGTCCTAAATCAAAATCAACAAGTAGTCTAAATGCAAATGCACATGCATGTGTTCGTTTTCGCTTTCTTAATGTGTGAATGACAGAAAGAATTCTATGTACAAATCTGAATCGTTTCAAGCAAGAGTACTATCGATTTTCTTTTCAAAATATGAAAAGAAGATAATGACGAAACTTTGCGATTTTGAATTGAAAACTGCTATTGACACTTGAAAAACTATTAATTCAAATCAAATCGAAGAGTAATAGTGTAATCGACCATCGAGAATAGTAGGATTCTTTTCTTTGACTGAAAACGACACTTCCGACACTTCCAAATCAAAAGATGATAGTTTGATTACACTACTTCTTTGTAAAAGAGAACCGTAAATGGCGAATAATACATAAAAACATTTACAATTCTTTGTACTATGGAGGCTGAATCATGCAAAGGAAGGGAGTTTCCACAGTGGTATCCTGATCACAGACAACAAAACTCCTAAATAAAGCTGAAGAGAGTTAACAAAAAACTGAAATCTGGAAATAGAAGAGGTCTTATCTGATCATCGCCCCCATAACACAGGGAAAGAGCGATGCATGTCACCTACTACACACGGGAGGTGCGATGCATCTAGATTCCCAAGAGGAGAAGGTGTGGTGGTCCAGGGACGAGACTTCAACTTGGTTCTTGGTCACAGTTTACAGCTTACTTCACGGATTTAGGCCGAGCTAATGATAGTCAGTAAATGCAAATCACAGGGGCTGATCTGATGAGGCTACCTGAGCCACCACCAGGGAAATTAAGATGTTTGAAAATTGTGTTTAGTTTATAAACAAAACCCGAAGATAGAATGAAGCAACATTGATCTACTTTGCACTTTCATAGAAAATGCAGTTCGAAGGCTAGCTGGCTTGACTTCAGGGTCCGTCTGTAAGTTTATAAAGCAAACAAATATAGACAAGCAAACAAGCTATTTGCTCCACAGCGGAGTCGCCATTTTGTTATCGGGAAATCTAGTGTCTATGCAGAGTTGCTAGTCCCACTAAGATGGGAAGCTCTCTTAGAAACAAACAAATTAAAGTTACTTTCATTTTCCTTTACGAGAACTAGATAGGAGACGAGAAAAGACTACCAACCTCAATCTTTCGCTCAGTTCCTTGCTTGTTCATTTTCCTCTCTGACCGATCTTTGTTGATCTTTCCTTGACCACTCCGCTTCAAAGAGTACCTGTAGAGTCAAAGCAGCATAATACCTTCAAAGTGCAGAGATCTACAATCATAAGCGATATAGGACCAGTTATATATTGACCACACAAATGCATATATTATCAGACATACAAGAATGTGGAGGAAAACTTGAATAGCTTTATTAAAGTAAAGATTAGAAGAGAGGATTACAACCCATTGATCTGACCCAACGTCATCCTCCCAGCATGAAAGCCCTTCTTCAACTCATGAAAATCCTAGATCACCAAACACTATGATATTTTACCAAGAAACCAGCAACACTTACAAGATACAAAGTTCCAACCTTTCGATCTCTAGGATGAGGGATCCATATATAGATGATTGCAGGGGGGTGAGTCAGGCTCTGGAATTTTGATTAATGTCTTCTCTTTGATAGTTCTTGATTCCACTTGTAGATTGATGATCTCTTACCCATCCTTGGGTGACTTCAAAGGGGAAAGAGTCAGAGGAGAAGTTTCTCGAAGATTCTATGATCATCCACCTTGCAAACTGTCTCTGCCATTTGTCTACTCTCTCCCATTGCACCCTACAGAAGGGCTTTCTAGTATACATTGTACTTTTTGCACTCGGCAGGTTAGATGCATTGCACCCTTAACAGTGAGCAATTTGTGTGGTCCAGTTTTGACTAGTTCTGAGCAATTTTTTGTGGAGAACTTTTGGGAGATGATGTAATCAGCTGACCTTGTTCCTTTAGGGCATGAAACAACAATTTTATGGACTCAAAAGCCCTTGGTTTATGGACATATGTGATTGGGGTTGCAGTGCCCAAATATGTCTATAACAACTGTGTGCTTCTCAGATTATATTGACTCTTTCAGTTTGAGGAATGCATAACTTTCCCAAATTATACAAGAGTTGGTCCTTAACATGATAATCCAATTCTTCTACTTGTTTTCCATGACTTAAAGTTGAATATACATCATTAAAATCTACATCTTGAGCATATTGTTCAATGTAGCTTTCATGCAATACTGAATTATGCTTAAGGAGAGTAGATGCATTTATGAGTGGTCTAGACAACATATCTGCAACTTTATTATATATGCCTTTCTTATATATCATGACAAGATGAAACTGTTGTAGAAAACCCATCCACCTATAGTGTCTTGATTGCTACAATTTAGTTTGTGAGTGCAAATATTGATGTGGTTGATGATCAGTATGTATAACTATTTCTTTTCCCATTAAGTAATGTTTCCACTTTTTTACACTTTTTACTAATGCATAAAATTCATTTTCATATGTAGAACAATTAACTACTACAGAATTAAATGTCTCAAAATGATAGCATATGTGTTTACCATGTTGCATCAACACTGCTACCATCGTAAAGTGACTGACATCTGTTTCAAACTCAAATTTTCTTTGAAGATCTGGCAGTGCTAGTATTGGTGTTGTACTAATTTCTTCTTTCAAGGTGTTGAAGGCTTTCTGCTATTTGCTTCCCCACTGAAACACCTTGTTCAATCTTGTTAAAGCATGTAAGCGAGCTGCAATCAAGGAAAGTTAGCAATGAACTTTCTTCAATATTGTACTACTCCTAGGAAGCTCCTAACTTCTGTAGCAGCTTTGGGTTTAGGCCAGTTTACAATGACTTCAACCTTAGAGGGATCTATCTTCAATTCAACACCCCCTACAATATGACCCAAATAATTTAAAGATGTTTTGCCAAATTCACATATTGATAACATAAAATAGAGATTTTCTCTTTTCAAAAGATATAGAGTCTACTTTACATGCTTCAAATGTTCTTCCCATGTTTGATTGAAAACAAGAATGTCATCTAAATATAAAATTACAAAATCATCAATAAAAGGCCTGAGTGCATCATTCATGACTCTCATGAAAGTGGCAGGAGCATTAGCTAAGCCAAAAGGCATAACCAACCATTCATATAGCCCTTGCTTTTTTTTGAAAGCAGTCTTCCATGAATCCTGTTCTGCTACTCTGAGCAGATGGTAGCCACTACGCCAGTCCAACTTGGAAAAGTAAACAACTTCTTTTAGCTGATCCAATAAATCATCAATGCGAGGAAGGGGAAAATGATTCTTGATCGTTATTTTATTCAACGCTCTATAATCAATGCACATCCTCCACAAACCATCTTTCTTTCTCACCAACACGATCAGAGATCTGCATGGTGATGTGCTTGGTCTTATGAACCCTTTGTCAAGCAACTCCTGTACCTGCTTCTTGATCTCTGCATTCTCTAAAGCAGATAAACTTTTATACCTATAGTTGTGACTATTGTTTCATCACTTGAGTCTGACCCCAAATCTTTCTCTATAGCAACAACAATCTTCTTCTTCTTGCCATCGAACTTCTTGGGTTTCAGCTCTGGATGGAAAGACCAGCAATATTCATCATCATGTCCATCCTTCTTGCAGTAATTGCATAAAGGTTTGTTTTTCTGTACAGTGTTTGCCTTCCTCTCTTTCCATTTCTGCTTCTTCTTTTCCTTGTTCTTGCTTGCAGTGGGTTTTGATGGTCCCCCAATATCTGGGTTCACATTCTTGCCTCTAGCCTCTAGATGTGTAGCCTAAATGGATACCTCATCTATGCTAGTGTGGTTAAACACAAGAATGGTGTGCCACAAATAGCTATGCAGACCACCTATATACTTCAGCAAAGTTTCATGTAAGTCTAGAGAAATTCCTAGAATTAAATCTATTTTTCTAAATTCCTAGGTATATCTTTGTACAATTTTCCCCCTTACTTGGTGAAGACTTTGCCAACTCATCATGGCTTGCTACATATAAGCTAGTGGACAGAATTGTTTTTTTAATGGTAGAAACAAATTCACTCCAGGTAGGAAGAAGTTTACCATGCTTCTTCAAATCAGCTTGTGTCCTGCCTTCCCACCACACTAGGGCAGTTCCTCCAAGGTGAAGGTTGGCCAGCTGAATCTTTCTCCTTTCTGAATCGATGTTCTGCACCCTGCAATATGCATCAATCTTTCTAATGTAGCTATCTAGCTTTTCTGCATTTAATTCTCCATCATATATTGGAAAATCAAATTTTACATCTAATTTAATCACGGAAATCTTCTTCTTTTTATTTTCAGGGCTACAAGGAGGTGTTGATGGAGGAGGTTCTTCCCCTTTCCATTTGCCTTCTGAATGGGAAACTAAAAGAGGTTCATGTACTCCTTTGTCTGTTTGAGATTCTGAAGGGCTTTCCCCTCAGCCTTTTTTAAATTCTCGGTACATTTCTTCTACCATGGCTTTCATGGTCATAAAACTATCCATGAAATGAGATTCTGATTCCAAGGGAATTTCTTCTATCATTTTCCTCCTAGGATAGACTCTTCCAATTTTCGGGTTAGCCTCAACTAGCTCTCCTTCTCCTAGTTTGATATTTGACGTAGTTAGCATCCAACAATCTAGCACAATCTTGTCTAACCTTAGCAAACCTAAAGCTCTGATACCACCTGATTTGAAAATGAGATCTTAGATAATTATTAAGGTATTATAGAATCATGTGCATGGATGGCCTATGTTACTTTGTGAAATGGATCGATAAGATTGTGAAATATGTAGACAATGAAGCAGTAAAAGGAACATAATAGAGAACACACATAAACACAAAAAGTTTAATAAGGAGTTCACCCAACACTCCTGGGCTAAGTCTCCTGGTCCAGCCTTCAGTGGTCACCTCTCTATTATGCCTTCAAAATAGACTTTTACAATGGTGAGCTCAATTTGAGCCTCAACACAACAGATACAACAAAAAGATTTTTTCTTGAACCACTCAGGCCTCTCTGAGTACACAAAATCTCTCTATCACTCTCTGTCTCTGTCTTTGATCTGTCTCAGCACTACCTATCCCTATTTTCTCTCTCTCTGTGGCTTTAAAGCCAATCAGTGTTGTCTGTTCATTTCACCCTCCCAGGCTCTCTGGCTTCTTGACATCTCTTTGCTAAGATCCCCCTTTGAGCATTAGCAATCATTACTAACACTTTTAAGGATGGCGGTCACCTGTTCTGTAGTGGAATGGTCATCGGACCTATGAAATCCTTCAAAATTGTTGTTCTCTATTTACACATAGAAATACGTTCAAACAAAAGAAAATTCCACCAAAAGTTGTTCCTCCAACTTCAAATATTGTGAATCCACCTTATAACTCCTATCGGGTCTGCCTTTTGATCGCATTGCATTTCCATCGTTGATTTGGGAGATCCAGATCCATCTGTTGTGGTTCATTTCAGGTGGCCCTTTCGTATGGGAGTTAACCGCTTGATAAGGGTAGTTTTCTCTCTCCTTAGCCTGGACATGTGGCAGCCATTGTATGGGCTCGGGTGGAGCTCAACCTAAACCACTTACCACCTTTGATCCTCCCGAAAGCCTACCTATTTTGTGATTTCCCTTTTATATATAAAAAATACATTAAAACACGAAATGCTGGTAATATCGGACTTAAAATAGTATTCAACAACATTAATGAACCCTTTCGGGTCTGTAACATCCCATCAACGCTTTATCCCTTGTATTTAGTTTGTTTAACGAAAATGTGGTTTACACTGAAAAATCGTTATTTCTAGACTTGAAATATTATCAAATATCGACCATAGTTTTATCTCGTCCGGCTATTGTGCTCATAGTTATTATTAGCCCCACTCCATTGAATTTTCCAATGCGATGTTGCAATGTGATTAACCACAATCACACATTTCACATACCCCGGGCCATTGTAAGCGCTCCTTTGTATTTTCTAATAGCAATACTGTGATGCAACTTGGGTCGTCGATTTGCATGCTTGATCGACAGTCCTTATTGACCCCACTAGTTGTTGTCACATTCGTTTTGGTATCCACTAATAGCCTCCCTTTTCCACTGCCGATTGAGATTCCTCGATTGGAACTAGACCGTTGATCGGCCAGATCCGACAACTCCAATTCAAAGTTGCTTTAAAATGCCAATACTCTATTTTTCAATTATTTCTCTATGTTTTTTCCTCATGATAGTCTTATCCGCCTTATTTGAAGGACTTTGTTCATGTGATAGCTGTGCTCTTTTTAAATGATTTCAAAGACTTAGATAGTTCTTGGATCTATTTTGGATCAGAAGGTTTCTCTCTCTAATTTGGAATTCCATATCAGTGTCAAACACATCAGGAAACTTTTTCAGAGCTAAGCCAGGTGGGGGTCTATGGTCGACTGGTATTGCATTGTATATATTGTTAAATCTAGTACAGTAGTCCTGGATTGTTTCATTTAGTCCTCTCTTGATGTTTTCATATTCTGAAACGATTTACAGAGGATTCTTTTTCTTTTCCCATCTATTTAAAAATTGCTGGTAAAATACTTCTAAACTATCTATACTTTTAGCAGGTAAAGATCTAGACCATGTTCTTACATCACTAGTTAGAGTATGAGCAAAAAGTCTCATTTGGAGATCTGTAAGATCAATTTCATGTATTCAAAATAATCTATCATCTTTCTTGTGTGATGTTGTGTTGTTTAGGGTCCTATGTCATCAAATGGAACAATTTTGTTCTAGTAGTCTTGTGGCATGGAACCTAGTGGAGTAGGTAACACAAGAGGGGCATATCTATTTGCCAAGTCTCTAAGTTGGTTAGGACTAAGAACTGGAGTTGGGGTAACAGGGGATGATACAGAGGTTGATGGAGAACTTGGAGTGATAGGTGTTTGATGGGTAATGATGGGCTGGTGGGGGAGTGAAGTTATGAATGGAGGTGTGGAATGAACTTCATAGATGGAAGGGAATAATGGTGAAATAAAGGTAGTTGAAACTGTTTCATAAAGTTCAGGGATCTTAGCACTAGTGAAGGATGACTGAGGGGAATTTAGAATATACTAATCAATTGACAAGTTTTCCTTTTGGACTTCAAGTTCAATTATAAATTATGGATCTAGAACTATGTCATCAAGTGCACTCTCAAACTTGGTTCTAAATAGGGAAAGGTCAAAAGACTAATCAAAGGGGTTGTATTCTAAAAACAAGCACTCATCAGGGCATGAATCTGCTTTAATTGAAGGTGTAGGACTGACTGAACTTTCTTGTCTTCTAGATATCCTTGAAATCATATTAGGATTATCAAATAATTGGGGAGGGCTTGAATTAGGGTTGGCCCTACTATAGTTAGTTCTCCTTGAAGCCATATTTCAAGATTTTTCTAATTATTTCCTTTTCTGTGAAATTTTATAAATAACTTCTAATAAACCCTTCAAGAGACTTGAAATAAAAATTTGAAATTTCTCAAATGTGTTGAGTCCCAAACTTGCGTCTTCCCTATACACCTTTTTAGCATTTTTCCCAGTTACCTGAACCTCCAAGCTGTCAAAACATTGCATATTAGTTTGAAAAGAGCATATAAAATGGTTTCCTAACTATGTCTTGTGACTGTTGTTTGATTTAGATTTTTGCTTAGTCAGTTGCCGAATCTTGTCAGTGTCCACAGCGAGCTCAACTTTCCGCAGCCTTTTTGTTGAATTCCATGTTACATGTGTCTACTGGAGAATTTGGCCACATGGGCAAGTCACAAATGATGTGGACATGGAACGCGTCTCCTTGGTTCAGCCAAATCACTCACAGAAGACTGTGGTCAGAGACAGTCAAGCGGTGGTCAACCTAAGATTTTTACGGTGGTAGAACTCTATTTTTCACCACGTGAAAACTTGCGTGGCAAATTCCTAAATCCCAGGAGGCGTGCTAACACCTATGGACTGCTCCGTGAACCAAATCTAACAAGCACCTTCCTTGGATTTAATTTTCACAGCTACCATATTGCTAGATTTCCGAACGTGGTTATTCACGTGTCTATTTATTAGCGCAGATTTTAGGAAGTAGTTGTGTCATTTCCTGTTATAACTAAAGCATTCTCATACGCATATTAGCTAGCTTTTTGTATGTAATTTTGATTGTTTTACGAGCCCACTGTGCCGTGACTTAATCCTTATATTATGACTGCATTTTAATACATGAGAAGCTATTGTTTTTAAGCTCAATTCGTGGTTTATTTCTGATTGGCCGAGGTTGTAGAGGGCCCCTGTACACCAAGGTTCTATAATTACTATATAGTTTCATGCTTTCTTCATTTACGTTCCTGATGCCATAATGGTTTGCTTGTATATATTACACTGCTTATGGTACTCATGTTGATTTCTATCCATAGTTTCTTTTATTCTTTCTAATGATTGTTAACTGATCAATGTCTTTATTTCAGGTTCTAATAGATAGCCCGAGCAAGTGCAAATATCTTTTTAATGACTAATGACATGATGGAATTCTCTTGTCCTTCTGCTGATTTATTTTCTTAGTTCTAATTCCAGCACTGTTTATTTCTTTCAGTTTTGTTTTGTTCATTTACTTTTCTGCAAGATAGATATTAGATTACTCATGTCATTTTCAGTTACCTCCTATAGCCAGAGCAAGTCGAATGGTGAGGGATTGAAGTATGAATGCGTAGTTTGATATTAGTTCTTTTTTTTTTTGCAAGTTAGTGATTAGATTACTCATGTCATTTTCAGTTACCTCCTATAGCCAGAGCGAGTCGAATGGTGAGGGATTGAAGTATAAATGCATAGTTTGATCTTAGTTTCATTTTATCCAATTTTAGGTATCAGATTATTCAATTTGTTTATGATTACCTCCTATAGCTAGAGCGAGTCAAATGGTGAGGGGTTACAATATGAGTTGATGTAATATGATTTAGTTTACTTTGCTTACAATTTTTGAATTTCTTTGAGTTTAGTTTTCTTTTTATATAGCAACAAGGATACTGGGTTTCATAGTCACTAGCTCACTGTTTGGTTTAATTAGAATTTAGGTGCATTTTTATTTTCTCTTAGTAATTGATTTCATCATTGCAAGTTTGAAAACCTTTTTGAAAACTTTGAAGTTTGGAATTTATTTTAAAGGTCACCATTGTCTTGAACACTTATATCCATACTTGATTTTTAAAATTGTCATCTCAAATTAGGGAATCAACAAGAAGATAAACCCAAAAACAAACCAAAAATCAAAAACGACAAAGTAAGAAATCAGTTATCTTGCATATATAGTGCACTTCACTTCAGCAGTTTACGACTCCCAGATTGACAATTTATATAGCAATTTAGGACACAGTAAATTGACCAAACATTTTGGCGCCATTGTCGGGGTAGTGAAACTACGTAGACAATTTCTTAAAAGAGAGAAACAAGAAAATTTCAAGGAAGGTAAAAATTGATAACTTCTCAAAGTATGCTCTCGTCTTGCACCTAGTGTGACCTGGAGGATCCTAAAAGAGAGTTATTGGTTCAGTAATTTCTTGAGTATGCTCTCTTCTTGCACCTAGAGTGATCTGGAAGATCAGAAAGAGAATTATTAGCCGGACTTGAAGAAAAATAAAAAAATGACATGCATAGAGCAAGAGATTCTAGGGGAAGGTTTATAGCTAGGGCCAAGAGTTCGATTTTTACAACTCATCTACTCAAGTTTAGGCCAAGTTTACACCTCATATCTCAATCACATCCTGCCTTAGATTCCTAGAATTCAAGAGGCATTAGTGAATTAGAGCTCTCCACACTATCCATGAATTTGAGTTAGGAAAGACCCTTCTTACTTCTCAGGAAACAAGTAATTGAGGAAGTATAATCGCCTGAGGAGAAGAGGGGAATTCTCCTCGTTTGCCATTATAGAGGAACAGAGACTCTGAATCCTGAGGAAATATCATGACAGAGGAGTAGTTAACAGTTGATGAGTAAAGGAGAGGTAGATAGGGAGGAGGACAATGGGAGGTAGAGGTAACAACGGGGGAAATAGTGATGGAGATAACTCATTTGGATTTCCTATAGTTGATGAGGAATCTCGAAAAACATTGAAAAACATCTCACCATCTATCCTCCCAAACTTTTATGGGTTGTGAAGTGAGGATCGTGAAACATTTCTGTTTGAGTTTGAAGTTGTGTGCCGAACTTATGATTATATGGAAAACTCTCAAAAACTCAAATTGTTTCCTTCAACATTGAAAGGAGATGCTCTAAAATGGTTCATGGGATTAGTCACTCAATCTATTAGGACTTGGAATGATATGAAACAAACATTTTTGGATAGATACCTAGACTATTGTATGCCCACCAATCATAAGGATGAGGTATTCAAAATGGTACAAAAAGAAGATGAAAACTTGGAGGATTTACTTGAAAGATTTCAATACAACCTTAAAAGAGAAAAAATGAATAACCTAGATGAGGAAACCTTGAAATCCCTTCTATTAAAAGCCATTAGAGATGAATGGATAGATATTTTGAACATGATGGGGAAAGGATATATATCTCAACTTCCACTTCATGATATAGCAGAACTATGTGTCCATCTTTCAAGGGGAAAATCTAAAACTGGAAAAGGGCCTAGAGATCCTTCTGTCATTAGAGCAAACAAATCTGCAACTGGATCAGTAAGTAGGGCTGCGGTTGGCAACATCCTTGATGAGTTCAAAACTGATATTTTAGGGAGTATTAGTGTGCAGCTAGACACCTTTAAGATACAAAACAAGCAGAAAGCAGAAGCTGAAGCTTTGGCCATATTTTGTCCAAAATGTAGGAAGAAACATGTTCTAAGGGAATGCCCCTTGGATGCAAAAGTTGTAGAAACATGTATGATTTGTTCAGAAAGCCATGAGACGAAGGATTTTCCTTCAATTCCTGGGCTCAAAGCTGCCTTTCAAGAAGACCAAAATTCAATTGAGTCTCTCTCTTTTGTTTCAAGGAGACCGTGGAAAGGGAAACAAAATCAAGGGTTTAACAACCCCACGAACTTTCAACCCCCACCAAATTGGAATCCTTGGCAAAAACCTTGGTCCCAACATCAAAATCCATTTCAATCATGGGTACAAGGTATGAAAAATCCTTATGGGAGATTTACTCAATTTTATCAATATCCTCCATCTTTTCAAAATCAACAAGCTCCACAACTTCCAAATCAAAATCCACAGATTTCATTGCCATTTCCACAACAACAACAACCTTCTCAACATAATCCAAATTCCCAACTCTTGCTTCAATTCCAACAAAATAAAAATTAACTGCCTTCTCAGCCATTGACAAATCCCAATAATAAAAACCCTCAAAATGATTACATGGTAGAAGGACAACAATTTCCTAGCTATATGATTGTTCCTCTCAATGATGTACAACTCAGATCTGGTAGAGGTTTAGACAAGCCTTCTATAGGGTCTCAAAAGCAAAGCATTTCTGAGGAAGATTCCCTTGAAGCCAATAAAGGTTCTGAAGCATCTCTTCAAAACCCAAGCACTCAAGAAGAAAAAGAAAAAGAGTCAACCCCAACAACTCCTATAGTTGAGCAACCTGCATCTTCATCCACACCTCCTTTTCCTGAAAGATTACAAATTGATAAAGGAGTGGAAAAACAAATGTTGTTGCCTGACTATGATTTTCTAGATGAATTAAAGAATTTCTGTATCAAGATTACCTTGTTACAAGCCATTAGAGATATTACTATTCTAGCAAAAACAATAAAGGAGTTGAGTCTCAAAAGACCAAGAAGGAAACCAAGAGATACAAGAAGAATCCACCTGGTAGGAAAAATTGCAGATATCATGATGGGAAAAATTACCATGCAAAAGTATTTAGATCCCGGTAGTCCAATTGTCAAAACACATATCAATGGGGTAGAAATTCCAAATACTTTGATTGATTTAGGGGCTGCTATCAACATTATGAGTAGATAGACTATGGAACAGCTAAAACTTCTTAATATTATTTTTACACCTACTCTACTGCAACTTGCAGATCGATCAATTATCAAACCACATGGTGTATTAGAAGACATTTTGGTCTCCTTAGATTCTTGGGAATATCTAGTGGATTTCATTATTTTAACTCCGAAGAGTAATCTAGGAGGGCACCCACTCATCTTAGGAAGACCTTGGCTAGCCACAGCTGATGCTTTTATCAGTTGTAGATCTGGGGATATGTATATTTTTGATGGTAATTCAACAAAGAAATTCAATTTGTATCCTCCAGCGAAAGCAATTACAGAAGTAGGAGATAATGAATGGGTCGATGATGAGGACACTAAACAACCTATCTTTACTGTTTCTGAAATCAGTGAAGATAGTCAAATTCTGAACACATTAGAAAACTTTGAAACATCTTCAGAATATGACCACACACAATTTCAGTTAGATTCTGACATTGAGTATCTATCATCTAGGAAAATGTCTCTTTACTCTATGGAAGATTTTGGTAGTTCTGCCACTGAGATCTTTCCAGGTAAAACATTGAATACCAACAAAAACTTGGAAAAATCACAACAAGAAGAGCTAACCAAAATCTTGCAAAAACATTCTACTTCATTTGCATGGGAGTATACTAATATGAAAGGTATTGGCCCTAAGACTTGCATTCATCACATCTACATCGATGAAAACAGTAGATCAATCAGACAACCTCAGAGAAGGATGAATCCAAACCTTATGGAGATCGTGAAAGAAGACGTCCAAAAACTACTCAATGTAAACATCATTTATCCAATTTCCAATAGTTGATGGGTTTCTCCTTTGGTTATAGTACCTAAAAAGAATGGTAAATGGAGGGTATGCATTGATTACAGGGAATTGAATAAAGCAAATTTGAAGGATCACTTTCCTTTACCCTTTCTCGATCAAATTCAGGTGGCACCTGAAGATCAAGATAAGACAACATTCCCCTGCCCATGGGGAACTTTTTCTTACCGAGTGCTTCCTCTTGGATTATGTAATGCACCCGCAACATTTCAAAGGGTAGTACTAGGAATCTTTTCTGATCTAATCCATGATTGTGTAGAGGTCTATATGGATGATTTTATAGTTTATGGTGATTCATTTGAAGAGGCATAAGAGAATTTGGAAAAAGTCCTTATAAGATGTAAAGAAACAAAGCTTCCATTGAGTCATGAAAAATGCTTTGTGATGTTTACTGAAGGGATTGTTTTGGGACATCATATTTCAGGGGATAGGATTAAAGTTGATAGATCAAAAGTTGAATTCATATCCAAGTTGCCTATTCCAAATTGTCAAAAAGATGTTAGAAGTTTTCTGGGAATTACTGGGTACTATAGAAGATTTATAGAAAACGTCACCAAAATAGCATCTCCACTCTTCAAATTTCTTACAAAAGACTGTGAATTCAAATGGGATCTTTATTGTCAATCAACATTTGAAACTTTGAAAACAAAAATATCTGAAGCACCCATTTTGAGAGGGCCAAATTGGAAAATTCCTTTCCATATTTCTACAGATGCTTCAGATACAACTCTAGGAGCTGTGTTGGGTCAAAAGGATTTAGTTCCTTATGTCATTTACTATACCAGTAAAAATTTGACTCCCACTGAGTTGAACTATATTGTGACTGAAAAAGAGTTCTTAGTTGTTGTTCATGCAATCAATAAGTTTAGACATTATATAACAGGCTATGAAACTTTTGTCCATACTGATCATTCTTCGATTAGATATCTAATAAAAAAACCTCTTACTAATGGCAGAGTTACAATATGGCTCTTACTTTTACAGGAATTCAATATTAATGTGTTGGATAGACCAGGAAAACAAAATACAGTAGCTGATTTCTTGTCTAGGATCCAAAATACTAACGAAGATTCTCCTGTAGAGGATAAGTTTCTAGATGAATATTTATTTGCAGTAACTACTAAGACTCCTTGGTATGCGGATATTGCTAACTATTTGGTTACAGGGAAACTACGTCCACATCTATTTCATAGTGAAAAAAGAAGAATTATTTAGGAGAGTTCAAAATATTCATGGATTTCTAACGAATTGTTTAAAACAGGGCCAAATTGTGTGATCAGAAGATGTGTTCGGGAAGATGAAATGCCTGACATCCTCAAGGCATGTCATGATGAACCATGCGGTGGACACTTTGTTGAGAAAAGGATAGCCTATAAAATCGTTTCTTTAGGATATTATTGGCCTTCCCCCTTCAAGGATACAAAAGAATATATCAAAAGGTATGACAGTTGCCAAGGAGTAGGGAAACCGACTCTTTCAAATGAAATACCATTACAACCACAGGTACTCATCGAACCCTTTGAAAATTGGGCTTTAGATTTCATTGGACCCATTAATCCACCATCTAAGAAAAAGAAGTATATATTGGTATGCACTGATTATATCACTAAATGGGTAGAAGCCAAAGCATTACTTTCTACTACTGAAAATGTAGTTGTTAGTTTTCTTTATGAGGATATTTTTACTCGCTTTGGTGCCCCAAGAGAAATTGTGATAGATCAGGGAAGTCAATGTACATCCAACATGATGGAGAAGCTGATGGAAGAATACAAAATCAAGCACAAAAAATCTACTCCTTACCATCCTCAAGCAAATGGCCAAGTGGAGTCTACAAAAAAAGTTATTGAAAGCATCATCACCAAAAATGTTCATCTACACAGAAGAGATTAGGCTGAAAGGCTTCCTGAAGCCCTATGGGCCTACAGAACTACATCGAGGAATACAACAGAACATTCTCCCTATGAGCTTGTTTATGGGAAAAAGTCCTGCTCCCCATTAAGTTTCAAGTCAAAAATTTCAAGATGGCAGTTCAGTTGGGGATGGATCCATCAGAAGCCCAAAAGCGCATAATGGAGATGTTGAATGAGCTAGATGAGATCAGACAAGAAGCGATCCTAAGAACTGATCTAGTTCAACATCAAAGAGCTAAGTGGCATGATAGATACATCAAAGAGAAAAAGTTTCAAGAGGGAAATTGGGCATTACTATTTGATTCCAAGTTTAAAGACTTCAAAGGTAATTTCAGACCCATTGGCTTGGGCCATATGAGATTGACAAAGTCTTTAGCAATGGAGCGGTAAGAATCAGGACCATTGATGAATTTCAAACTCTTCTTATTGTGAATGGTCATAGATTAAAGATTTATCATAAGCCACTCTCAAAAGAGGAATTTGTCAAAATGTTTCAAGAGAATTCTGCAATAAGGCTAGTGAAGAAGAATCCTTCTTCCCCACCAACCTAGCCTTTATTCTTTTCTGTTGAAAAAAAAAAAAAATTGTATAAGCTTGAAAACCAATCACTGGTTGGCAATCTTATACAAAAATGTAGAGTGAAAATGAAGGACACCTCACACTCTATATTTTCCAAAAAAAAATCTCTCTTTCTTTCCCATTTTCACTTCACTTCATCTCCATCCCACTCCATTTCATTTTCATTTCACTCCAATCAACTTCATCTCACTCCATTTCATCAATAAAAGTCTTTTTCATGACCATTTCTATTGGAAATAATATTGAGAGCGGGGGGGGGGGGGAGGGGCGGTGAATCAGTATTATCAAATCAGATACTTTTTCATTTTCATACTCATATTCATATACGCTACTTCAGTTAAGGATATCCGCGTATATACACGACTGTGTTAAAAGAAACTAGGGTACATCTAGTAACCTTTATGGTTTAGTTAGTTCATCTTCAGTGAATGCATCAGAACATTATTAACCATATGAAGAGTAAACAGAAAAAATTATCACACAAAAAAAGCACACATGAACACCATGATATAAGGTGGAAACCCAATGTGGGTGAAAACCACCTGCTGCAATTCCTCTCCTTCTTCCTTTAATAAGAAACTTCTTTTACAATGTACTAGTGCAGTCATTTACCAGCATGCAGGATTCAACCTGCAGAGGGATACAACGCTCTCTCATTTTCCAGCTACTTCTGGAAGGGAGCTACAAGCCCTTTAGCTCTTGTACTAGCTGATATACTAATATGTAGGTGCTGACCTACAGAAGGCTACAACCTTCTCTTTCTTTCAGGGACCACGTTTCATTAATTTTCAGACTGGATCCATAAGTACAAAACAATCACTGCTACAATACAATCATCAACTTATACTTGCATCATAAATCTCTAAATCACCCAATACTGAATCACTGAAACCCTATCATAAAAAATAGAGAACACAAACCAGAGCCCAGAACTCTGCAACAACCACTAGAATTAACAGCAACCTGAAACACTAAATCTCATAATGCATACGCTACTTGACTATATCAAAACCACGTGTATACACACTTTCACCAGAGGCAACCCGTGTAAAGATCTAAAGATAATTACTTATACCTTCGCTTTCATATCCAACCCGAGCCAAGCATCACAAACCGATAACCAACAATACTAGATCTTCCCACTTCGTCAGACATCCATTCCTTGCTCTACACTTTTGCCTAATGATCTTCTCCTTATATAGGTTAGGCTTCTCTCAATACCATGGTCCAAAATCATGTAGAACCAATACCTTGAACCCAATACTGGGGGTCGTCATTTCGAAACAAATACCATTGACCAATACGATGGATCAAATACCATAGACCAAAACCATGGTTTCCGACATGTACGCACCTTTCCTTCTGTGAACCTGTGTGTGTACGTGTGCGCGCCTTTTGCTCCACTAACCCGTGTATATACGCTGCTTTGTCACAATGAACCTACGTATATCTTTTTCTTGACATGTTGTACTAAGATCTGTCCTCTTATTAAGTTGCCATCATCTGTATCAAACCTCTGAGTGAGTTGCCATCAAGGACAACACCTGTATCATAATGCCAACAATTTCCATTCAGATAGTTATTATCTAGCTATCTCTATTCACCTAAGTGGTTTCTGTGTCAATTTCCATAGCTGGAATCAGTTTCCGCAGCCAGAAGCAGTTTCCGCAGCCACCACTCCATTTTTCAAATTTACAGTCAAGATGTTAGTGCAATAATCATGAAAATGCAGGTATGACTGAGCATATGCTATGAAGACATGGAGCATCTACAGACATCAATAAGGATCCGTTGATTAAGGGCTAACGGAAAACAAATGACAGGGATTCCAAGGTATGAGTAAAAATTTCTTTCAAATAGCAATCAAAAGCACAATTTTGCATAGTTATTAAACCTTAAAGCTCCATTATATGCAATGATTACCACAATAGCTTTGTTACCATTCCACAACCTTACTCCATGAACCATGAATTTATTCACTAAATGGTCTCATGATTAATTTTTTGGTTTAGCTCGTAGATGACTGCACTTTCACACTCCACTTGTACTCATGAGATGTGACCCATTTAATTACGGCTCCTTTCCACCGTACTTTTCGCAGCCATTTCATCAACGTGTAACATCTCTTACGCAACTGTTCAATTTAAAAATTCTGACTCCACTTCACTACCCTACCATTTTGTTAAAGCCACACCTCATTCACATATGTCTCGACTCCATTTCGTGAACTCACCTCGGCTGCTCATCCTCTGTTTCCGCTTACGGTTCCTGAACACTCCTGTTGCCTGTTATCCATCTTCCATTTTCAACCACTATTTTTTCATAAACCCTGCAACCTAGCCATCTTACTTCTGTTAAACCCTCACAAGGAGTTGAATTTAAGCTGAATTTCAAATAGAGGAAAGGATGGGACTGTTATTGAGGGTAGAACTAGAAGGGCCTAAGTTCTTAGAACGATACCCTCAAGTAAAAGATTTGTTGAAGAAGGCTAAATGGCTACGCTTCATTCAAAAATTTAAGGGCCAAAACAAGGAAGTAACAAAAGCCTTTGCAATGTCTTTCAACGGCCAGGTGGTGGAGATTGGAGACCTTAAGTTCATGGTCACTGAAGCATCAATAGCAACTACCATAGACTTGCCCCAGGAAGGTGAGTGTTGGTTCAAAAACAAAAGTTTGGACGAGCATGCATGGAGAATTATATTACGTAACCCAGGTATAGACGTTACTATGTTCACAAAAGGAATCCCTGTTCATACATTAAAAGAAGAGTGGGCTAGCTTGTTGTTAATCATTCAAAAGTTTATCACTTGTGAAGGCCAATTTGGAGCAATGTACATGTATCATACTAGGTTATTGCTGAACTTTTTAGAGAACCAAACCCTTAATCTACCCTATTTCTTATTGCTGAGCTTGAAAAAGATGAGCACCACAGTCCAAAAGAACATAGGGGACATAGAACCTCATTTATATCATCATGGACTCGGGAGGATTCTAATTGAAGATCAATTGAAGAAAAACAAAGATACCTAGGAACGGTTTCTACTAAGAAACTACTTTCAAGAGCCATCTGAGGCACCTAAAAGTAGTACACCAAAGACACCAAGAAGGAGTAGGATAAAAGAAAAAAGTGCCATAATCTAAGACTCTCCTATTAGCAAAACTAAAGAAGTTGGTCAAAAAGAGAAGGAGGAAAGAACGAAGGACAGAAAACAGAGAAAATTTAAAGGAAAAAGGAACATAGAAGATGTCTACCAATCACCAGAGCCATCTGTAGAGGAAGAATATCAAGTGTTGTCTGAGAGACTAGTGCATCTTCGAAAGCAAGCTGCTACAGCTAAGAAGAAAGAAAAAGGAAAATAGAGCATGGGAGAAGAGAGTACTAGCTCACAGTATTTAAGAAGAAGTAGTAGGCTTAGAGGAAAGTGGAGGAAAACACAAGTAAAAGGACCCCACTTCATCGACTTGGGTGGGGAAACACCCGAGAAACCTCCAGCTGGCTGTAGTCCACCTCATCCTTAGCCAAATATTGAAGCCAATCCTCCAGATGTTGATGTAAGTCCTTCTTGGCCAGAATTAGAAGACATCCCTCCTCCTCAACAAGACTTTGAAGTCAACCCAAGGAAAACACCCGAAATAGATCCAAGTCAGCAAGAGGTGTATGATTACCTCGAACCCTTAGAGAAGACAACTGCAGGCCCGAGCACATCATCCACTTTGCCTCACAAGTCCAATCCTTTAAACAAGAAGTGTTTGAACTAGAGGTTTTAAATAGGGACATTAAACAAGAAAATGAAGCATTAAAGGAGAAAAGCAAAGTGGACAAAATCATTCATGATAATACTATGCTACATTTGGGACTATGGCAGAAAAAGAACAAGAAATTAAAGAAAAAGTGCAGAAAGTTGAGGAGGTAATTAATCAATCTCGAATTCAGATGTTTGATAAGGAAACCTAGGATGGTGGTAGCACCAAGAAAGAAGAGAAGAGGACTAGATGTACTAGCAGGGGCTTCAGAAAACATGGATTAAATGGGGATGACTAAAATTTTGGTTGCATGAGGACATGCAACACCTTCACAGTGGGGGTATTTTGAGTCCCAAACTTGCATCTTCCCTATACAACTTTTTATCCTTTTTTTCGAGTTACCTGAACCTAAAAGTTGTCAAATCATTGCATATTATTTTAAAAAGAGCATATAAAATGGTTTCCTTACTATGTCTTGTGACTACTATTTGATTTAGATTTTTTCTCAGTCAGCTGCAGAATCTTGTCACTTTCCATAGCCAGCTCAACTTTCCGCAGCCTTTTTGTTGAATTCTATGATACATGTGTCTACTGGAGAATCCGGACACATGGGAAAGTTTCAAATGATGTGGACATGGAACGTGTTGCCTTGGTTTAGCCGAATCACTCACAGAAGACCGTGGTCAAGGACAATCAAGTGGTGGTCAACCTAAGAGTTTTACAGTGGAAAAACTCTATTTTTCACCATGTGAAGACTTGCGTGGCAAATTCCTAAACCCAAAGAGGCATGCTAACACCTATGGACTGCTCCGTGAACCAAATCTAATAGCCACCCTCCTTGGATTTAATTTTCACGGCTACCATATTGCTAGATTTCCGGACGTGGTTATTCACGTGTCTGTTTATCAACGCAGATTTTAGGAAGTAGTTGTTTCATTTCCTGTTATAAATAAAGCATTCTCATACACATATTAGCTAGCTTTTTGTATGTAATTTTGACTGTTTTACGAGCCCACAATGCCATGAATTAATCCTTATATTATGACTGCATTTTAATACATGAGAAGACACTTTTTTTAAGCTCAATTCTTGGTTGATTTTTGATTGGTTGAGGTTGCAGAAGGCCCCTATACACCAAGGTTCTGTAATTACTGTATAGTTTCATGATTTCTTCATTTACGTTCCTGATGTCATAATCGTTTGGTTGTATATATCACGCTGCTTATGGTATTCATGTTGATGGTTGTCCATAATTTCTTTTATGCTTTCTAATGACTGTTAACTGATCAGTGTCTTTATTTCAGGTTCTAATAGATAACCCGGGCAAGTGCACATAGCTTTTTAATGACTACTGACATGATGGAATTATCTTGTCCTTCCACTGATTTATTCTCTTAGTTCTAATTCCAGCACTGTTTATTTCTTTCAGTTTTTTTTTGTTCATTTACTTTTCTGCAAGATAGATATTAGACTACTCATGTCATTTTCAGTTACCTCCTATAGCCAGA
>APFE030421219.1:31252-41325 GCA_000404065.3 Pinus taeda
ACTGTTTATTTCTTTCAGTTTTTTTTTGTTCATTTACTTTTCTGCAAGATAGATATTAGACTACTCATGTCATTTTCAGTTACCTCCTATAGCCAGAGTGAGTTGAATGGTGAGGGATTGAAGTATGAATGCGTAGTTTCATATTAGTTTATTTCTTTTTGCAAGTTAGTGATTAGATTACTCATGTCATTTTCAGTTACCTCCTATAGCCACAGTGAGTCAAATAGTGAGGGATTGAAGTATGAATGCGTAGTTTGATCTTAGTTTCATTTTATGCAATTTAGATATCAGATTACTCAATTTGTTTATGATTACCTTCTATAGCTAGAGCGAGTCGAATGGTGAGGGGTCAGAATATGAGTTAATGTAATATGATTTAGTTTACTTTGCTTACAGTTTTTGAATTGCTTTGAGTTCAGTTTTCTTTTTATACAACAGCACGGATACTCGATTTCATAGTCACTAGCTCACTGTTTGGTTTAATTAGAATTCAGGTACATTTTTATTTTCTCTTAGTAATTGATTTCATCATTGCAAGTTTGAAAACCTTTTTGAAAAATTTGAAGTTTGGAAATTATTTTAAAGGTCACCATTTCCTTGAACACTTATATCCATACTTGATTTTTAGAATTGCCATCTCACATTAGGGAATCAATAAGAAGATAAACCCAAAAACAAACTAAAAATCAAAAATGAAAATGAAGTAAGAAATCGATTATCTTGCATATTGTTAGGATATTCAGACACATAAGAAATAGTTAAGTTCAACTTGGTCTAGTATAGAGTTAGGTATAGAGTTAGGTAAAGTGTGTTTCTTTACCGTTGTACATTTTGCAACTTACAATCCGACGGTCACGATATGTAGTGATCCGACGGTTCATTCTCTCCTCGGTATTACCGACACTTGATCCATGGCTTGACACCCGATTGGTCCATGAATTCTATTTAAAGCGCATGGAGGGTCATTTGTAGGTTCACCGTGCATGAGAGAAGCTTATGTAAATTTTCATTCTTTTATTAATAAATTGCCTGTAGTAGCCACGTTGGCGCAGGCCGTGGACTGTTTTCCTCTCTAAGGGTTTTAACCACGTCAAAATACTGGTGTATTGATCTGTGATCTGTTTGTGAGCGGTGTCCTTTTGGTGTTCTGTCTGAGGAACTTACCCTGTAAATTCCTACACAACACTCTTCCTACTTAATAGGTCACACTAGTTTATTAAGCAATACAAATTGAGGACAAGAAATGGACGAGTGAAGGAGAGATGAGTGATGGAGATGATGAATGGGCGATTGATACTCTATCTTCATAAGACCAATGTCTATAGGTGGCTTCCTTTATCATTTCATGGCAGTAATGACTTCATCCTAATGTTTTTCATCATGGAAGGAGAATATATCATAGAAGTTTCTTTATTAACGCACCATAAGGTTTTTGCTTTTAACATGGTCTTGTAATCAGAGTATATGCAGAGTGAATGGAAGGATAATAAAAGGATGATGGTTTATGAAAGATGAAATGCATGGAATGAGAAGTGTTGAATCATTAAGTTTCTTTAACCTTCTAATGAATTAGAGAATCATAAGCCAAATTTATCTCATGTTTTACCTTTATCATTGATGTGCTCAGTGCTGCAAGATGAAGTGGAGGATGGAATGACTGGAGTTGATGTGATCACTGATTTAATCTGCTAAAGAAGAGCTAGAGCTGCAATGGAGGTTGATTTGGATCTGTTGAAGGAAACTGAAGACCTAAAGAATGAACTGAAAAGATAAAGGATGAACTAAAGGTCCCCTTCTCCCCCCTGCTTGAGGAGTTGTATGTCCCCAAACAATTGAGGAAAGGTGATTGTTGTTGCAAATGATAATGGAAATGTTGATACAAAAATCCAAACTGTTGCATATTTGTGTCAAGATCTCAAAATCATATAGTCTTTAACTTCTACACACCCATGTGCAATCTTGAATATGTGAATAAATGGTGTCGATGTCGAACGTAAGCAAGAATCACTGGATTACTGGCCACTGAGGAGATCGTTAACTAATGCGAGATATCCCATCTTTGATTTTAATGGGAATCAAGGCACTAGGTACATTCTACCAGCCATTAATGGATCTGTCGAAGTCAAATGGAATGCATAATTCATCCACCAAGAAACATTGATGTATTTCCTTAGTAGATGACAAGGATACCTGCTATTAAGACATGCAGGCTCCCAGGTACCTTATCTAACCCTAACCCTAATCCCAAATAATGTGTTGATGTTGATGGGATAAGGCTTGTTGGTAGGTGGGCCTTAAGGAATCCCACATCAACCAAAATGAGTACAAGACATAATGAAATACATGATTTGAAGAATTCATACAAATTTACAAACTTTATTGGGAACCTTGCCCACCAGTTACCTGGTTTTCAAGCAAAATCCATGCCCAGTTGCGCCACACAATCTGGTTTTCACAAAAGGACTTATTTTTCTCTTTACTATTTTCATTTATTTATTTACTAACTTTCCTACTAAACTAGAGAAAATATTTCCTCCTTCACGTGAAAGAGAACTTCCAGTGAAGCCATGTGCGGATCAGGTACAAGTATACATTCATGTTCAAATTTGACATACAAAATTTATAGTGTACATGAGCATGTGAAACTAGCAGCTTCAAATTATATGATGCTAAAAGAGTGTGAAGAAGAGAATGATGCCTTGTTGGAGTACTGATTTGGAACCAATGTTCAATGTAATCATAGTGCTCTTGGTTCATTTCTTCATTTGAACAATGTTGCATGTCCTCTTCGTTGGCCTCTTCGATCTCTGGTTTTAGGGGCTTGTCTCCAATAGATGTTTTCCATAAGTCCTCAATTTCCTCTAAATATGGGAAAATGTGATTATTGGAGAATTCTATCTCTTCATGTGGTTGTGGCTCATGGAAATAAAGTTCTTCTATCACTTCTGGATAGGTAGAAAGGTTCTTGACTACTGTCAAGATCAGCTCTTCCTGAGAGGCAGAGACCCCAGCTGCTGCTAGGATTTGAGATAACTCCTTCAAATACTTAATCATCCTTGAATCATGCTTGCTAGTTTAGAAATCCCTGTCTCCACACATGGATTAGTACCTGGGGGTTCTTACAACACCCCAAAAATGTTTTTTCGTTTAAGAGCTTGAAATTTTTAATCTAAATGAATAAAAACTTATTGCAATAAAACTCACCAAACTTGAACTCCTCACTTACTTGGATAGCCAGACTTTGGAGCGACCAAAACAAAGGCAGATGTGTGGCTCTTCACTCATGTCTTAGCATCATCTCTACCCTCTTTGTGCCTTGCAACTAAGGTCACACAAAAACTTGTGAAAGAAACTATGCTCTGATCCCTTTAGCACCTCCCTCGCAACGACGCCAAAATGTTGGGTGCTAAAAGGTGTCTTTTAAAACTCCTAATTGCCTCACATTAATTATCAACCTAGGTAAGTATTTTTATTCCAAGGGTGTACACAATATGTGCATGTTATAAATCCAGAGAGTAATGCTTGAAAATAAGTTATTAGATTCAATACAAGAGTAAACGGATGCAATCATAAATCTCAAGCTTGTAACTTTAAAGGAAATAATTCATCTAAGCATCATGAATCAACCTTAAACAAAATTGTAATTCAATCTTAATCAACCAAATTCAAATGACAATCAACCGAGAGCACCGTAGCATTAACTAAACTCTTTCAGCCGGACTTGAACTACTGCATAGAAGGAAAGAATTTAAGCCATCGCGCTCTATTCTGTAATTAACCAGAAATGATTCTTTAACTGATAACTTATTCAATCCACGATATGAATTAAATAAAACCAACTAGGATTGCGCATTAATGAAATGAATACCAAAAATCTGATTCAATGAAAATAAATCAACTAAAAAGATGTAAAGTAGAATAATTTTTCAAGAAACGAAAAATGCATAAAACAAGGAACAGAAGTAAGTTCCACCAGAGACCGGGCCCTAGCCACCTGCAAACACTGCTTGGCTATTTCATAATATCCGAATGAATAACAATGCAAATTGTATATTAATCATCAAAGTCACTTGTCATTACAATACGTTTTTCTTCTTCAGAATCACACTTCTGTAAATTAAAATTACAATCCAAGTAAAAGACGAGAGATCTCTCTTCAGTCTTCCCTTTTATAGTTAAAAGGAAAAAGATAAATGTGATCCCTTAGGATCAGGAGATCTTGAGGGATTCACAGCTAAATTTTATCTTCAGACAATTCTTCTATATCACGCTGATCTTCTTGACTTGTTCCTTGGTTCGACCGCACATGACGCATCTCATTTTCCTCGATTAGTTTTTTTTGTTCCGACTTTGGAACAACAGTTGTTCCTTCTGCTGTTTTTCTACATAAAAAGTAATGAGAGTTAGTTTGGCCAGTTAAATAATATCAAGATTATTTTTATTCATTCCTGATCAAAATCCTATCAATATGTTATTATATCATGGCACAAAATGAATAAGAAAGGAGGAAAAATAAAATAATCATGAGTAAATACATACCTATTGCAAGCCTCAACACCTGTCATGCATAAGTTAGTCGTTTATTGAAAGGAACCCAAACTATACTAAAAGAGCCATTTCCATCACAGTAGACTTATTTAGTAGACCAACCACAATCCTCTTCCTCCTCAAGTTCTCAGGTTCACATGAGTGGTATAGTGTTGATTTCTTTTGCCACCTGTTCAAAATATTATCAAACCCCTCAAAAGAAGATGGTGGAAAAGGAAGCCACTAAAACACCTTCTACTTTCGCTCCACCCAGTTCTATTCCTCTTCATATCAACAGGCATAATAATGAATCTATCATCCAATCACCTCCTAAAGGTGTGCTTCAGAAGTCATCCTATAATCTGAATGCTAGAGCTACTCAACATTACAGTATTATCGAATATTTAGATCAAGCGCCCTTGGCAAAGTATGCCTTGGAAGTTCTCCAAACTTATCTAACACAGAGGAAATGATTATTATCTACTATAGGAGGCATCGATCCTACCAATTCAAACTTGATCACTTTCGATCTAGAAAACCATGTTCCTCGTCTTCCTCATCAAATTACATTTTTCATTCAAGTCATTATAAAAGGAAAGATAATTCATCGGACTGACATTGATGATGGTGTTTCTACCTGCATCATGTCTCTTTCATGTTGGAAATCCATCAACTATCCACCTCTCAACTAGTTACCAAACATGTTAGAAGCCTATGATGGTAGAGGCTCCTATCCTTATGGTATTCTAACAAATTTTTCCATCACCTTGGAAGGGAAAACTGTTGAGTTAGAAGTAGAATTTGTAGATGCAAATCTAAATGACAACCTTCTACTTGGGTGAAGTTGGACTCATGCCATATTTTTTGTGGTGTTCTATTTGTTCCGAGTGCTCCATTTTCATCATGAAGGTAAAATTGTCACCGTCGATCAATTCTCCTTTTTCTCTTCTAGTTCTTCAAATGGAAACATCCCATATGTAGGAAATATGATATTGTGTATGAGAGTGTGGGGGCAGGTCTTTTCAAAGATTCTACTTTAATGGGAACGTTTTCTCTCTCCACCTCCACATGTCAACTCGATAAACATGATATCTACCTTCAATGATCCATGGATCATCCCTACTCTAGATCACGTTGATTCTTTTGGTCATGATACACCTCTAAGTCCTTTAGAGCCATCTTATCAAGAAGTTGTCTTGGCTTTAGCGGCTCCTTCAGAAAGTCATATTATTCTTAGTATGCACCTGGACATGTATTCACAATCTCCTTGGCTTGGTTCTTGTGATCCTTTGTATCTCTTGAATGAGATATTCCTCACCGACAAGAGTATTGTTTAGGTTATGTCTCTTGATGAAACTCCTTGGAATGATGCTCATCATCGTTCCTCATTTCTTCCAAGTCTGATTGGGATTCCTTCATCTCTTGAGACTTTTGTTTCTCATAACCTGATGCATACACTTCAAACACCTTTTTTGGTGCACGAAGTTGTATTCGAGGGTAATATGGGAAATATTACTACTACTTTTCCTATTTTCATTGCAGTCCAACTAGAAATTATCAAGAAATTTCAACTTAAGATCTTCTCGCCTCACCGATTTTTTATCATTCACCCATTATTGAAATTGGGTATTCATCCCATGACACGTAATCCTCACCTCACATAGGGCGCATGGGGGCATAGCCATTTATGTGTGTTATTTCATTATTTGGCTGAGTTGATGCTTACACGTCATGCTAACTGTGAAACTTTAGTATCATTCTCTGTTGATCGATTACCCGAGTATGAAAATGGGCTCCATCTGAACTTTTTATGCATGTTCATCCATGTAATTACTTTTGTACATTAGTGTGTGCATTTTGTTTTGTGATTGTTTGCTTTCCAGACATGTTTCCTCTACTTACCTTGCGTTCCACTCGATTCGCAGATGTCATCAAACCATTATGTTGGTTTTGCCGATGGTGTTTGTCGTAGCACATAAAACTTATCCTCTGCAATGTGGGGACTCTTTGCCCCTTATGGTGAACTAATCAATTTACAAGGTATTTTCCTGGGACGAGCAACTAATAATATTGTCAAGTACAATGCAGTTATTGAACTATTATCAGAAGCAGTTTCTCTCGGAATTAGAAATTTGGTTGTTAAGTTAGATTCGCAACTCATTGTACTACAATTAAATGGTCAATACTCAGTAAGAAATCCAAAACTTTTGCACATGTATCTATGTGTTCACGTATTTGAAAGAAATTTTGATTATATCACATATCAACACATTCCACGAAATTTGAAAACATTAACAGATGCATTAGAAAAGTATGTTTTAGATAGACATTTTCATCACTTATTAAAAAACAAATCGATCACATCATCATGATATATGAACATACAAGTAGACAATAGAAACATGCATGCATATTATATATATATATATATATATATCAATTATGTCAAAGTTTGTTCATCAAAATCTAAAAATCTAAGACACATGGCTTTCAAAGCGTACAAAAGTGCAGATAAACATGACTAGAAATAGGCTATTCGCCCACATGATTCTCATGATAGCATGAGACTGCTCTGATCACTCACCGTAACAACCAACGTAGTCTCGCAGACACTCCTATTGTATGCCTCTGGTACTGCAATGAAATGTCATCAATAGTCGCATACTCTAGAATCCCCGGAGTAATCACCTCTAGATTTCGTTCCATTTCTACTATAAGGTTTGCTCCCTCCTCATATGGAGCATTATCCTCTATCTGACATGCTAATCACCATGCGATTTGTGACATGTTAGGAGGTCTTTCCAGTCCCACATCTACAAAATTATCACAAGTAAACTCTCAGGTACACTTCAAACAAAAAAATCATAGGCATAGTCATCCATGACAATAAGTTGTTGGCATAGCCAACCAAAGAAAGATAGAGGGAAATGCATTAATTGGCCTCTTCCCCCTCGAGGCATGATCTCACTCCATCTGAGAAACCTTGGATCTTGTGGAGCTAGATCTTCCACCTCTACCCACTGGTATCTAAACAGGGGCACATGCTGCAAAATGAATGTGACCAAAATCGATCCAAACCAGAACAGCTTCAAGCATCCTAGGTTTCCTTTGGTCAATTATCTTCTCATGTTGACCAATAGTCCTTCACACCTATTAAATAATGTTGGAGCAAGGAAATCCACTATGTATTGGAATTGTGATTTCATTTCCTCATGCAATGCCTACACCCCAGCTCTACAAGCCATGGTGTGTAGAATCGTCCTCAAGGGAAGGTTGTCGATGGTTTCTATCTTTACCTTCACACTCACAATTGTCTCTACACCAGAGAAATGCCTTCTGATCAAGGTATTGGTCCTCTCTCCTCTAGTACGAGCTCCAAAGAGTTAGACCCTCTCCCCTCTTCTCGACAATCCAATGATGAAGTAGATGTCAGCTACTTCTAGCTCCAATTCTTGATCTCCAATGATGAAGATCTCACAATCAACATCCCATAGTCTAATGAGATATTCCAATAGCTCATTCTCAGCTTTGAGTCTTGGGTTTTGAAAGAACTTCAATAATCAGCAGTCCCTCAAAGCATTGACACATTCAACGCTTCGGGCAGCTTGGCAGTCTTCTGCCTCGTGGCCTCTTTATTTCCATTCTATGGCCATGACTATCGAAAACTCCTACAAACAACCCATAAACAATATTTGGTGATCTACATCCAGCGTGGCTGTTTGAATTATTTTCGCGCTGGTAGTGCGAGGGCCTTTTGGGCTAAGTGGCGATTATTGTGGATCTGATGATCAAACTCGCGCTGATTTCCCCAAATTATAAAAATGAAAATCCTCCCCTCCAATAGATAAAACTCCTATGAAATGGCATTAAAATGAAATGAAAATAAAGAGAAAGGAAATATCTCTTACCTGTAGCTAGCAGTTCATGAAATGGTGCCCTGGATCTCCCACATCGCTTGCCTGAAGAATAAAGAAAAATGGGGTAAAATGCACTCTCCAATTTACTCCAAGTGAAATGGTAAAAATTCTTTTACTTTTGGTCTATTTATAAGTTCTTAAACACATTTTTTCCCATATTTTATTATTTTTCTTGATATTAGTGATGTGTGGTTGTCGTTGTGCAGTTACAAGACCTTTTGTTAGTAACAGTGATCATTTTTGACCAATTCAAAGAGTTTTCGTTTTATCTCTTTTTCAGACTTGTTAAAAATAAACAAAAAAGGAACCCCCCTCAAATCATCTTTAAGCTCTTTTCTGACTCTCATAATATGAAAATATCATCAAGTACTTGTATTTTCAAAGTCATTAAATTAAAAGAACGAATGTCCTCTAAGTATACGTTTACCCCTTTTTCGGGTTGGTATTGACTATTTACAAAAAAGGTACACCTTGGTCGACATGGTCAAGAGGTTCTCTCATATATTATTTTCTACCTTTTTGGGTTCAAGAGACAAATTACGAAAAGGGACCTAATGGAGTTTTCTTTTTCATCTCTTATTCAAAGTCTCTAAATATGAAAAATACATCGAGTTTCTCTTCCATCAGACTCATAAAAATTTAAACGATGAAAAACTTTTCACGATGACATGACCATGTTTATCCTTCTTAGGACTCATAAAACTTACTAGGATGGATTCATTCAAAGAATGAACTTATACGACAAGCATATGTTATCCCCTTCAAGCTTGTGATTAAAAATAATTGGGGTAATTTCTAGAAATAATGGGGAAAAATGAAAGTGAAACATCTCTTGTATAGCCAGGATATTGCTCTTGAAGATGACACTTATTTGTTTCTCGTGTTGGGTTTGGGATATCCTCACTCAGTCACTCATCCTTACAAGTTTTGGTGATCCATTTTGCCTCTCATCTGACCATTCTACTTTTTCATCATGACCCTTGGTCCTATGTTGAGTCAAATCTTTCCATACTTTGGAGTTGTGTCGTCGATATGTTCAAGAGAAGTCCTATTTGTAGTTTACTACCTGTTATACAAAAATATCATCACCTTGATTATTTGCAGTCAGTATGGGTCTATCACCACCTATACCGACCTCCTAAGCAAGTCTCAGACCTCAGCTCTTCAAAACAAGCTTTGGAAATGAGATAAAGACATCAAAAAGAAATGTAACTCTGGTTCCGCACTTTCTCTCACTTTTGCCTACGGGCCCGCACCTTTTGTTCAAAGTACCTACGTACTTATACACTCTGTATGTAAAGGGGAGGGTGCGTACCCCTGTGAAATTCAAAAGGCGCAATTTTTATCTTAAAAAACTCACTTTGGGTTAATTCTAGATGTTTCTAGAAGGAATTTTGACGTGGATTGTTCGCTCCAAAGTGGTTCATGCATCCCAAAAGAGAAGGAGCTAATCCCTTGTTAGGAAGAGCTATCCCTTTGAAGGAGGATTCTATCCATTTGAAGGAGGACCTAGTAACTGCCCTCTATTGCACTATAAATTGAGGCATTGGGTTAGTGGCTGGGGAAGTTAGAAGCTGAACTTTTGAGGGTAAATGCTAGTGAAATCAAGACTTCCTATTTGAGCTTAAG
>APFE030421233.1:0-11777 GCA_000404065.3 Pinus taeda
GGGATATTTTCTGTGATATCTTGGATTGCTTGCAATCTATTAGAGTTAGTTCTTTCAAAACTAACTTCTATAAGAACACGAATTTGTCCTATAGATCATTGTGATTTGTGATATTTTCTCCTTATTTCATCATTGAGAGAGAATATTTCTTGTGGTTCCTATGCTTCATCATGGTTTTCTCGAATGATTTTTTGGTTTTTCCCTTTTCTTTAGCAAGTTAATTCTAAACTTTTACTTCCATAGGATTTCCTCTTATTTCATAAATTCTTTTATATAAGCAAGTTAATTCTAAACTTTTACTTCCATAGGATTTCCTCTTATTTCATAAATTCTTTTATATAAGTGAGGTGATATCAATTTATTTGGGTTTAAAGATATTTCCGAGCTCTTGAAGTTTCTAGTCTCTTGAGTTTCTATTGAAATTTATCCATGCATGATACTCATTATACTTTTGTTACTTCCCACCAAGAGTTTTATTTACCGAGGAAGTATGGATCCCTAATCCATAGAATTTCAAACCTCAAAGGCCTATTTCCAGGTTTGACATTGAGATCTGAATTAAGAAATAGTAGTTAATAATCAAAACATGTAAAAGGGAGGAACAAAGCCTCCGAAAAAAAAAATCCTTCTCTACAAGGAGTTATGATATTATAATCATATCAAAATGAGAAGTTATTTTATGCTTACATCCTTACCTATTCTTTTAGGTGTAGACTCCATTGGAAATCTTCGTTTATGCAACACCAAACTATCTAATTAGATTCATGAACTAATGAGAATCCAATTCTATACACCAAATGCCTCCATTTTCTTCATTCAATTATTCGACCATATTAATGTCACTTCCTACTATAAATAGTTCATCTTACCACAATGCTTTGATATTGCCTAAATTATGTAGAAATATCCCATTTGTCGCTACCATATTTCAAGTGTAGATAGTCGTATTACATCCCTTTTCAATGGATCCTACATAGAGAAATTTCCCTAATATTATTATAGGAGCTACCAGCTAATCTATAATCTCTACCTCATTTGAATTACATAGAATCACTAACCGTGTTGCTTGTCCTATTGAATACAATACTATAGTTTTACAAGCATTTCAATAGTAAAAGGCTATTGATTGTATCTTTTTACCTGAACACTTTTTTTCTTCTGACATGGCCATTGTAGGGATATCCATACTAATTTTATGTTTGAGAAGAATTCAATTTCAATGGTAATTGAAGCAATGCACATTCCATAAAATTTTCATTCCAAAATTTGACTAATTATTCTCATATAATTTTAATAAAAAAAGTTATGAACTTAACGACAACTGTATGAAGTTTTCTTTTTTTTAGAGGTTGGAAAAATCATCTAATTTGAAAATTGTTGATACAACAACAACCAATTTTTTAACATAATTTTGTCACTTTATACTTTATTATATATTAACTATGGACATTGCTCTTTTAAATATTAATGATTTTCAAGCAAACTTTGAAAAGTATTGATGACCCCATTTTTTTGGAGGGGTTTATTTTTGACACTTTAATTTTTGTTATGTTTTTAGCATGGATAATTATTTTTTCAAATATTGGTTATGTAACAATTTTTTAAGTCTTCTTCTTATTCTTCCTTGAGATGTTAATTTTTTAAGTATTTTTCACGTTTATTGTTTTTATTTTTATTTTCAATTTTTTTGTAAAGAAATTTTAATTTTTTTCTTTTGCAAAGTTAAAAAGAGTCGATATTCTAAATCTCAGATTTTCATATTTGTGTGTCATTAACATCAAATAATTATCAATAAAAAAGAAATAATCTTAAACATTTGAAAAAAAAATACAGAATTTGAAAATAGATATAATAAAAAACCACATTTTGGAAATTTGTTTGCTAAAAATGGCATCTCAAATAAATGGAATTTATGGGAAATTTTGAAAAAAAAGGACTTAAAAAGTAGCATATTTAAGAATTTATGGAAAAACCTAATAATTTTCAAAGTTTGTTTTTTCAAAAAATAATGATTCGGATAAAAAATACAGTGAAAATTACCTAAATAAATATTAAAGATATAAAAAGGAAATTAAACACTTATTCTTATCACAAAATATCAAAGTGAGAACATTACAAGTATAACTAACAAACAATTATGAAAATTCACCTTAATTTTCAAGAATAACATAAATTTAATCAACAATATCATATAATTCATGTTCATCATCTTCTAGAAATTCATTATTGTCTTCTTCCATTGACTTTCTTGCTTCAGTTTGGCCATTTTCCTCTCCTATTACACTTTTTGATGACTTTTTCTCTCCAAAATTATACCTTGCAAATTATTACATCTAACAATGGTTGAGGTTCCTTTTCCTTTTTTGCCACAAGTGAAGAATACCTTTTCCTCAATCCAACTTGCATTGCATCTCGAAGAAATTTAATAGGATTAATTCCTTGTTGGATAAATAATTATCGTAAAGTACAAAATAAATAATTAAGTAAATTATTATAAACACATAAAAAAGAAAAAAGAAAATATTGATGTTGTTAATTTTTTATAGGCCTACATTGTTCTTTTCTTTAACAATTTCATTCCATCATTAATACATTAAGTTCACCATATATCGATCATTACATTATTCATATCTACACCATTATCCATTACCATATGAAATTATATATAAAGAACATCATAATCATCATCAATGCAATGGAACATAAAGGAACAATGGAAGAAAAACATGCAGAGATATAGAGACACCTGGATTGGTCTGAGTCCAGGGAAAGTTCTACTATATGGAAAATCCTTGCAAATAATATTCTTCTTCGATCGTCATAAAATCAATCAATTTTGGAGTATCTCATCAAGTGGAAGAACTTATCTAGTGAAGATTCGACATGGAAGGATGAAAATTTTATATAGAAGCATCCAAAACTACTCAAGCGTTGAGGACAATGCTTTTCAGAAGGAGAGGGGCATGTAAGGCCCCTATAGTATTAGTGATTCCAACATTACTATTGTCATTGTATCCCTTATTGTTATTATTGTGCCCCTATTATCCCCATATTGTTATTAGCATGCCCCATAGAAACCCACTATTGTTATTTTTGTGCCCTTATGTTATTACTGTTATGTCGGCTTGATTACACTATGACCCCTTAGACTCCTATATATAGAAGAGAGGTTTAGTCATTTGTATCATCCAAGGATTGTTCATTTGTGTAATGTAAAGGAGGTTGTCCCCTCAAAGAGGATGAATTCTAAGGCATTGGTCTATTTTCTATCTTTTTGTGAGCTCGTTTCCTAAGAATCTACAATTTTTTGCCAACAATATTGTAGGCTATCAAGGTGTCTCACCAAACTCTCCTGTATGCATCAAAGGTTCCACTACAAGCTATAATCAAACCAAAAATATCACAGTTGGAACCTTTTCACTCATAAAAAAAGTCATCAACAAGATTTGTTTAAACTTGCATGACACAAGCTCCGTTAGCATTAAGTGCTCTAGCTATTTTCTAAGGTTTCATCTCACAAGCCTTACGTCATGCAACATGTTAATTCTTGTGTTGAGATACTTCTATTAATTTTATCTCACACAAACCCTAGTTCCCAATAATTCACCAAAGCTTTGACCCTTGCATTACAAAAAAAGGGTTACAATATGATTACATCAAGAAGATATGGATGATCTAGTGACTAAGTTGTGAGAATGAGGATGCTCTCCCCCTTTTATAAGATAGGTCAATTAGGAAAATAATATAAAATGGATCAAGTGGAAAAAATCGTAATATAAGTTATCAGGGTATATCCACATCACGGTAGTTTACTAAAGATGTCCAAGTGTCATGTGGTGATTGAAGGCCACCTCCAATGTGGCATGGTATTTAAGATAAGGATACACAATTCAATCACTCCTCGTGACATGGTTTTGTGCACTCTAAAAGAGGATTCAAGCTTTAATTCTCCTCAACATGTCCCAATTCAAAACAAACTCCAAGTATTGCGCACTCGAAGCAAGAATCACTCAATACAACTAGGCAACATCTTAGACTATGACATCTTCTTGTAATTGTCCTAGGGAGGAGTGCCTTTACTCCTAGTGCATGTTACGATGATCCATACTTATGCAGGAACACAACATAATAGAAATATAAATGTAAACACAAGGTTGAGGTAGAAATAAAAATTCTTTTCATTAATATCAAAGAATTCAAATATGCTTGCATAAAAAATGGAAATAAACTAGCTCGGGAAATGGTAGGATATCTCTAAGAACAGATGTGGGGGATACATGCCTCTAAACTATGTTACAATGAGGCTTGAAGACATATTTATTATTGAGAAACAATGGAGAACCCTAAAAATCCAAAAACCTAACCCCAAGAGATGAAGCACCAAAACAATGGGGTTGATTGGGGTAAATTGGTACATCAAATTTCTGGGGTCGTAACTTTGGCATCTGATCTTCGTTTGGCCATCATAATACCTCATTTCAAAGATATTTAAGATGAGACCAAAAATGAATCGGTAAGCCTATTCAGGAGCTACTTGACCTTTTTGTTTTCCATAAAAATGTTGTTTAGGGCCCCGAAACGGCTCCAAAAGTTTAGGACCCAAAAAACTACCAAAAATTGTAAATTGTGCTACAATTAAGGAAACCAAAAAACTAAAAGGGAAAGTGTTGGAATCCAAGTGGAATAGGAAAGTGGCCACTAATATCCACCTCGATCATCAACCATGCTAAATATAGTAAACTATGGTAGACAATGGTTGACCATGGTAACCTTAGATAACTATGGTCAATCATAGTAAACCACAGTGATCACCATGGTTAAGGTATCACTAAAAATGTATGATTATTGTTAAACATATCCAACTATTTTTTTACTATGGTTAATGATTTTTTGACTCAAAATGAACATGGTTGACTATGGTTATTTATGTTCACCTTTGAAGGCTCAACTATGTTTAACTATGTCATCAAGCTGAATATTGCTAAATATGATTAACATAGGGTTGACCAAGTTTGATCATGGTCAATTATTTAAACATTTCCTATCAAGTTTTGACTACATTTATCTAATTTGGTTGACTATGTTGAACTATTAATATTAATCAATAATAGTATGCAATTATATTTTACTAAAGTTGAAGAGTGTTGATTGTCAAACATATTCAGACATAGTTTGGCAATGGTTGAACGTGGTTTGATCATGATTGACTATTAATATTAGTATTAAAACATATTAATTATATTATATTAAAACCAAACCTAATTTTTTTATAAAAACTACCCACTTACATATTAAAACTTTGAAAACATAAAAAATATCATGAAATTAAAATTGTCTAATATAGTAAGTCTTTTACTAAATACAAAACCATTATGGTTTATCATGATTTACATTATTTGATAATCTCATATCACACTAAAGAATTAAAACCTTCATTTTCATATTATTCTAAAATCATTTCGTATCTGTCATATTATATTATACTAAAAAATGTAATTTTATATTTAAATGTTAAAACTTGTCATTTAAAACATGTCATCAAATGAAAAGTTAAGTGCTATAGTTATGCCTCCAAAGCTCCGAGAATGGTTCTAGAATATATCTATAATATATGTACATAGTAATCATTTTAGGATGGGTTAAAACTATGGTTGTAAAAGTTATACACACACACACACGGTTTTATATGTGTTATTTATATTACTTATATTAAGGATTTAACGCAATAATATTAATAAATAATCAATAGTATTGATATTCATAAATTATGGTTTTATATTAGTTAACAATCAAACTATTAATACTTTATGTGTCTTAATACACTAATAAATGATTAATTACAACCTACTATAATTGTTAGTGTTTAATAAGATTGAAAATGAGAAATTATAATTAATTAAAGTTAACTATTAATGATTATGTTAGTCACATTAACAATTTGAGCTAGTTAACAGAATGATTGGTTTTGGAGTGTGAGCAACATCAATGGCTAGAGGTATGATTTCTTGGGTGTTAAAGTTTTCGAATTATTTTAAGTGTTTATTCTGCATTATAGAATTGATATTTAGCTATCAGTTGGTATCCGAGCATTTTTTATCTCTACCTTGGTGTTTATAGACATGCTCTGTTTGGCTAAATACCATATTTTGAGAATTTTTTGAATTAAGGCATTTAACTGGAAATATGTCTAATTTTGCTCAATTTTTATGCCTATAATATTTATTTGGTTTAATTATATGCAATTTAGATAATTGGATAATTACTGTGCAAATTTATAGCTATGCTCATATTTAATTTGCAGAAATTGATTATTTCTACTCTAATTAATACATTCTATTTTGGATGAGTATATGAGACCCATTGTTGAATGATTATGCATGAATATTATAGTTTTATTTATGCAATTTATAATTATTCTCATATCAAGTTAAATTTTGTGCATAAAAGAAATAATGTCTAGTGATCCATATAATTTTTAATTGATTAGAGAATGCCACATGCCACTCTCTAATTAAATATATATAATATATGATTGATTAGATCACAATAAAGATATTAGACATTATGTAATTAATTATACTAATATAATAAATTTTATTCCCAGATGAATTTTTTATTAATACTTTATTAATTAATTAAGGATAAAATATTCATAACTTACCCACATGAATTATGAAATAATAGTTTTATCATACAGTTCAAATCTAAGATAGAATTTATATCAAATTAGAATCATAATACACCCTTTAGAATTATGAATTAAGTGAATAATTTGATAAATTTTATCATAAAGAATAGTTGAATATGCTTGAATTGAAAATTTAGCCCACATGCAATTTTTATGTCATTAGATTCAATTTTAGGCATTGTTTACATTGGTAAAGCATGAAATGTTATTTTTAGGCCTCACTTTTAACATAAGGATATGATTTTTAATTTGATACAATTGTACAACCTAAAAATTTCTTTGATATTTGTTGTGATATCCCCGAACTTAAGGCAGATAACTATAAGTTCTCGAAGGAGAGAGTTCTCCTTCATTTGGGGTGGATGGACATAGACTATGCTATTAGGAAAGATGAACCACTGGCACTCACTAATAGCAGCACTGCAGTTGACATCACGCCTCATGAACGATGGGAGTGATGTAATCGCCTAAGAATGATGTTCATTAACACTAAAATTTCAGCTAGTATTTGGGGTTCCAATGATTAGCACAAAAAGGTATGAGAGTTGCTGAAAGCCATTGATGATCAATTTGTCACATCAGACAAGGCACTAGCAAGCACCCTAATCATGAAGTTCTCATCCTTAAGGCTCACTAGTGTGAAAGGTGTACGCGAGCACATCATGCAAATGTGGGACACTATGGCTCAATTGAAGAAACTTGAGGTTGAAATTTAAAAGTCCTTCTTGGTGCACTACATTCTGAACACCCTTCCACACCAATACGGACCCTTCAAAATCTCATACAACACACATAAATATAAATGGTCAATTAATTAACTCATGACCATGTGTGTTCAAGAGGAAGGGAGACTCGTGATGGAACTAGGAGAAAGTGCAATGCTAGCAATGCGTGGAAAGGGAAAATCTCAAGCCAATCAGAAAGGGAAAGGTAAAGTACCTCCCCAAGCCAATATGAAGAAGGATTCCAAGTGTTTCTTCTATAAAAAAAAGGGACACATGAAGAAGGAATACGCCAAATTTTAGAAATGAATTGCAAACAAAGTTAATCCAATCTCGTTTGTTTGTTATGAATCTAATATGGTTAATGTTAATATTAACACCTGGTGGATTGATTATGGATCAACAATTCACATTTTGAATTCCTTGCAGGGTTTGAAAAACCTAAGGAAGCTAGTGGGAAGTGAGCAAAGCATCTTATCAGGAAACAAGATGGACTCGCATGTGGAAGCTATAGGAACATGCTTTTTGACTTTAAGTAGTGGTTTTGTTTTAGAATTAGAAAAGAACTTTTATGTTCTGAGTATTTATAGAAACTTGATTTCACTTTCAAGAGTTGTACATTTTGGATATTATTTCAACTTTTAAGAAATATCTTTTAGTTTATTTTATAAATATGATTGTGTTGGGAATGGTATTTTGTCTAATGGTCCCTACTGTATTAATTTACAAAACAATGTCACTTATGATTCAACGCATGTTCACACTAGCACTAAAAGGTGTGCTATTAATGAAGATTCCTCTAAATTATGGCACTGGAGATTAGGTCATACCTCTGTAGAAAGAATTAAAATATTAATAAATGAAGGGGTACTTAATACCCTGAATTTTACTGACTTTGAGACTTGTATGGACTGCATAAAGGGAAAGCAGACCAACAAGTCAAAGAAAGGTGCCAATAGGAGTTCGGACATATTAGAGATCATACATACTGATATATGTAGTCGAGACATGGACTCACATTGTTAGAGATACTTCATCTCTTTTATAGATGATTACTCACGATATATGTATCTCTACATGCTTCATAAAAAGAATGAAGCATTAGATGCCTTTAAGATCTTTAAGGCTAAAGTAGAGAAACAATGCAGCAAGTAAATTAAGATCATGAGATCAGATAGAGGTGGAGAATATTATGGTAGATACACAAAAGATGGAAAAGCACCTCGGCCATTTGCAAAATTTCTTTAAGAGCATGGAATTGTTTCCCAATACACCATGTCTGGTTTATCCGACCATAATGGTGTAGCAGAAAGAAGAAATTAAACATTATTGGACATGGTGCAGAGTATGCTTAGCAGCTCCAATCTTCCTAAATCCTTATGGACTGAAGCAGTTAATATGACAATGTATATATTAATTCGAGTTCTAACCAAGGTTGTTCCTAAAACACCATTTGAATTATGGAAAGGTTGGAAACTGAGTTTGCGACATATGCACATTTGGGGATGCCCGTCTAAAGTGAGAATGTATAATCCACAAGGGAAGAAGCTGGACCCAAGGACCATTAGTGGGTATTTCATTGGATATGCTAAAAGGTCTAAAGGTTACATATTTTACTATCCATCTCACAGCACTAGGATTGTGGAATCAAGAAATGCAAAGTTTCCTGAAAATGACTTGATCAGTGGGAGCGATCAAATCAAGAACATAGTTTCTGAGAAGGATAATTCAGAATCTCAACCTTCTACATCAAGTGATTAATTGGTTATTGTTCATAGAACCCCTCAAGTACAAACTGGTGTTGAACAACCAATTGTTAAAGTTCAACAAGATGCTGATGACATTCCAGTAGATCAGGTAGTTCAAGAGTTGCCAAGAAATTTTGAACAACAAGTTGAACCACATACTTCTCAGGAAGATAATGGTACAACATTAAGAATATCTATTAGACCAAATAGATGAACATTTTTTTATGATTATGTTGTGAATCTGCAACAATCTAACTACAACATTGGAGCCAAAAATGATCCCGAGTCTTTTTCACAAGCCATGAGTTGCAAAGAATCAAAATTATGTTATGATGTCATGAAGAAAGAGATGAATTATATAAAGAGTAATGAAGTTTGGGATCTTCTTGAGTTGCCTAATGGTGCAAAAGCCATTAGATGTAAATGGGTCTTTAAGACAAAGAAAGACTCATTGGGAAACATTGAGAGATACAAGGTAAGACTCGTTGCTAAGGGATTCACTTAGAATGAAGGAATCAATTAAACGGAGACTTGCTCTCATGTATCTAAGAAAGATTCCTTGCACGTTATTATGGCATTAATAGCCCATTTTCACTTGGAGTTGCAAAAAATGGATGTTAAAATGACATTTCTCAATGGAGATCTAGAGTAGGAGGTTTACATGAAACAACTTGAAGGATTCCCCTCTAGTGATGGTGACCAATTGGTTTGCAAGCTCAAGAAATCCTTATACAGTTTAAAGCAAGCATCATGCCAATGGTATTTGAAATTCCATAATGTAATTTCTTCATTTAGCTTTGTAGAAAACATTATGGATCAATGTATATACCTGAAAGTCAGTGGGAGTAAAATCTATTTTCTTATTATATATGTGGATGACATTTTCCTAGTAACCAATGATAAGGGTTTGTTGCATGAGGTGAAAAAATTCCTCTCTAAAAATTTCGATATGAAGGATATGGGTGAGGCATCTTATTTCATTGGAATTAAGATCCATAGAGATAGATTTCGAGGCATCTTGTGTTTGTCTCAGGAAACCTATATTAATAAAATTTTAGAGATATTTTGGATGAAGGATTGTTCACCAAGTGTAGCTCCCATTGTGAAGTGTTACCGGGAATAGTGTCCACTCGAATGCTACTATTCCCACTAAGACTAGTGGCTATCTTAGAAACAAACAAGTAAAGTCTACTTTCGCTTTCCTTTATGAAAATAGATAGGAGTGGAACAAGGAGACCAACCTTAGTCTTGCGCTTGATTTTCTCTCCTACCCGATAGAGCTTTGCTACTTCTTCTTCGTCTGCCCAGATTCAAAGAGCACTTGTGGAATCACATGAAAATACTACTATCGAAGAAGAAAGATCTATATTCATAAATAACATAGGACCAGATGTGTGTTAACCATAGAAATGCATATATAAGTAAACATACAAGAATATGGAGGAAATCTTGAATATTTTTATTAAGATAAAAAGTAGCAAGAGGATTACAACCATATGTTTTGACCCAGCATCATCGTCTAGCTAGAAATCCCTTCTTCACCTCAAGCAAATCTTAGATCACCCAATACTATGAATATAAACCAGAAAACCAGCAACACTTCTCTATAAGGTACAAAATTCCAGCCTCTGGATCTCTGTGATGACGGATCCATATATAGATGATTATAGGGAGGTGAGTCATCTTTTTGGGTCTTGATTAGTGTCCTCTCTATGATAGTTCATTCTTCCACTTGGAGAATGATGATCTCTTACTCATTCCTGGTCGAAAACATAGAGGCAATTGTCAGAGGGGACGCTTATGGAAGATTCCATGATCTTCCACCTCGCATTTTTTCGCTGCCATTTGTCCATTCCCGACCATCGCACACTACAGAGGAGCCATTCAGTATGCATCACAACCTATACACTCGGAAGGTGATATACATCGCACCCTCTGCACTGGGTTCTTAGTATGGTCCAGTTTTGACCATTTATGAGCAGTTTTCAGTGGAGAACTTCTGGGAGATGATGTAATCAACTGACCTCGTTCCTTTAGGCAGTGAAGCAACACTTTTAGGGACTTAGGAGCTCTCATTTTACGGAAATTTATGATTGGGGTTGAAGTGCCCAAAAATTGCTATAACAGTTGCCTCCTAAAGCATGAGGTCATTAATATTTTTGATGTTGGGTGAAATGCTTTACTATGAGGATCCAAAGTTTTTTCGAGCTCGGAGGCGACCTGTAATAAGATGCAATACAATACATTATTTTGACAACATTTTTTCATGATCTAGGTGAGGCGGGCATTCCCATGCTCAGATTTATAAATTCATTTTCATGTACATAGGGCAGACAATCATCTGTGTGGCAGACTGATGATTTGGACTCATCATCATTTGATTTGGATGATCATATGTTTTGCAACGATGTACACTTGATGTCTTTATATTCCTGAAGATATCGCAGCCCAGATGGATGAACTAGATCCGGGGTCTTCAAAACTCGTTCAATCTTCACTCGGAGTACAAGTCAATCCATGTGAAAAATGTTCTGGAGTTGAACATGGAAAGACATAACCTGATTACCAACCAATGATATAATTTGTTAACAGGCGCGAGAGGAATCACCAATTATTCAA